>CM051455.1:44931113-44987752 GCA_028274465.1 Plantago ovata | reverse complement strand
AATGAACCAGACACTAAAATCTTACTTCTAGTTCTTGATTGTGAACTCAATTCACTAACTATGATTTCGCTGTTGTGCAGACAAGCAACACAGTTTCAGAATCTAAATACAGCTACAAGCCCCAATGAGTATGTATCATCCATCTCTAGCTTCTGGTTTCCGCTTCATTTAGTTTTCGTTCAATTTTGCTTACTTCTTGTTGATTTATACATGAAAATACAGACTGTGGAGGAGCATGTGCAGCAAGGTGCAAACTGTCCAGCAGGCCTAACCTCTGCAAGAGGGCATGTGGGACTTGCTGTTCCAGGTGCAACTGCGTCCCATCAGGAACTTACGGAAACTATGAAGAATGCGAATGCTATGCCAAGATGACCACCAGGGACAACAGGCGTAAATGCCCCTAAACCGCCATACAAAATCGAAAGGAATATATCTTAGGAGATTACTTGGCTTTCTGGTCTCTAGACTCACTCTGGCCGTGTTATTAGCGGATTCTGTACATGGACCGACCAACGTGAAGGCCAGAGTATCTCTGGTGCCGGAGACTAAGAATCTCTAAGATTTACAGCAAACAAAACCTACCTTGTATCTATAGCTCTGTTTTCTGTTCTGTCACCTTTTGCTGTTTTATTACTTATTAGTATTGTTCATTCCGATGGCTTTGTGTAATTTTCTTGTTAAAGATCTTTGTATTATATGAGAATGAATTAATAATTGGTTGGTCCTACTAAACTCTACTTGTGGTGTTGGAAGTATCTGATTCTCCTATTTTGACTCCATTCTACCTGTTTTTGTCTTCTGTATCTACTAGCTAGCTAAAGATGCATGGACTGTGTTGTTACATGATGTGACTATTGACTAATGAACATATTTAACTAAAAAAATAGAACCAACTTGTTAATTAATTATGAATTCTCTAGCAACCATGAGTGAGCACACACCAGATGACCAGAACTGATAAGAATAACAGTGAGCAGTAACAGGGAAATTGCAAAAGCTAAGTTTGCAAACAATATTTTTGCAACTTATTCAACTTTAATCTTTAATATCTGCACACACACAAACAAAATTGTCTATAATACGTGAACTTTACCAACTTGTGATTGAATCAATCTCATATCAAAAGTTAAAGTTGGTGTTTACCGACTTCTAATTAAATCAATCAATCTCATATCAAAAGTTGTTGCAAACACCCGACAGGTGACAAACAGCTCCCAGATAGAAGCTGGAAATCAGAAATTGGGTTGAGGTGCTTTCTTAGATGAATATCAAACGTCTTCAGTAAAGTGGTATAGCCGTACAAACTATAACTCCTAGTCTTTTGCACTCAAACTGGTGTCTGTGTCTGTGACTGTTATCAACCCAATATTTGGCTGAAACCAGAATCACTTGCAACTTCTAAGAGGGTATTGCTAAGCTAACAAACAATGTGGATTGTTAACCAGCATTGCAAGTCCAAAATTATTGCATCAAGTATGCTTTCACATCAAGTCATAACCAAATGACTCGATATATAAACCAATGGCTACTGTTTAAATTGTAAATCACTCGGCATGTCATCCGAGAGGTTTAAAAGAATCATAGTTCTGAGAGAGTCTTCCCATTGATGAAGTCAATAACCTGGCTTGCTGCTTGATTGAGTGCTGCAGTGACAGCAGCCAAATTCTGGAAGAACTCCTCGGATGTTGGCCTGTCACCATCTACAATATCCGTTACTCCCTTCAAGTATATGGCAGGAACATTCAGAAGATCTGCCACATAAGCAACAGCAGCTCCCTGGAAACAGGAATAATATCAATACTTTTACAGAAGGATTCATGTCGTCAGCACCAGTCTAAAGAACTGCTAGCATGAATTTGAAAGATACATTCTGATAGGTTCTAGTAATAGAATATTCAATATTACCTCCATGTCCTTAAGTGTAGCATCATTAGCAGTTATGGCAACTTCATCCTGCGGTGTCATATCTAACGAATCTCCAGTAGACAGTTTACCAACCTAAGAACCACAAAGAGATAACATTACACTAATGAATCTCCAGTAGACAGTTTACCAGCCTATAAGCACAAAGAGATAACTCTACAAGGTAGTTATTCCATAACTATATCCCTATGCATTAATATTGTGATGAAACACAGGACAATACGTGCACGTAATCTGCGTACAATGGCCTGCAAGCAATTTCAAGTGCATCTAGTATCTACTGCCAAGATTTCCAGACAACATGCCTCTTTAGAATTAGATCCGACAGAGAATCCAAAGCTCTACTCAGACACTATTCGTGCTAAAAAACATGAAGCATTTTCAGGATAGAATCCCGTAATGCCGACATCATCAATCCTATTGTAATACAGCAAGCACTGGATTTGAAATATAGGTTGTTGTTTCTTCATTTTGAGTTTTGACAACAATCCTAGATCTAACATCAAGGAAATTATCCCTATCTAATGTAGGTCTAACTTTCACAGAACATAAGAACATCTTTGTATTTGACAGACGGAATATGCCAATTATTACAGGAACAAGAAACAAGAGGCGGCCAGTATCTAACAATTGGTTCAAACTTTCCAACCTTTAAGTAAGGCTCCTGAGCTAGCTTGGGGGTGCTCAATGCTTTCCTTGACCCAACTCCATAGATGTCCATCACCTACATAAATATAGAGCAAATATCAAATATGGTAGAAACTAATTGAGTGACTTGGCTTTAACAAATTAACCGTCGACATATGTACTGTCTAGACTTTTTTTTTCTTCCACAGAGATAATAGCTCGTAACATTTGCATCACATGTCATCTATATTTAACTGAGTCTCTAACATCAATTCTCTAAATACAATGATAGTGGGAAGTACAGAAAAGAAGGAAAACTATGATTATATGCACAAGAATTTGGACGACATCCTATACAAACTTATGTTAAAGTTTTTATTAACAGATTGTTGCCGAGGTTTATAATAAATGTTGATGCATGGTACCAGACTAAAAGAACTTGAAACTTGAGAAATATAATAGGAAAACCGGTATAAGCAGCAGTCAGAACCCAATGGAAACATGTTCGTAGTTCTAATTTTTGATGGGGTTACCAATAGTTCTAAAATGCATCTTTAATTATCTTTTACTGCTATACGAGTAGACACACAAGCAATTGTAAAGGCTAGGGGAAGAAGAGTGAGAGCATGGCCACTTACAGGAACAGGAATTCTTCGGTCATGGAAAGCAACGTCTGTTGCAAGAAACACATCACCTATGGAAGCCCCTTTCGCCTGCTGAATCATAGTATTAATATACAACACATCTTAAGAGAACCATAGTCATTTTTATGCTGCTCCATACAGAGAACATGTGAGCTATCTAACACACCAACACAGTAATGGTAAACATACAAAGGCCGAAAGCTGTCTAAAATTTCACCCTAGAACATGGATGTGGATCACTTTTCACTCAAAATGTGATACAGAGTTTTTCAGCTTGCGAAGAAAAACAGGAAAAACTGATGTTTGAACAGCAGAAAGTAGGTCAAGTGAGGAAGGATAATAAAACAACAGTAGTCTGAAAGAGAATGATAAAATCAACAAGGTCGCTAAAATGATGAAGAGGCTGTAAAGTGTAAACAGAAATGAGAAAAAAAAAAAAAAAAGAAAACAATGTGTGTGTGTATCAGTTTATCATGCTGCAACCATATTACCTTGAATCCTCCAGCAGTTCCTGCATTTATGACCAAGTCAGGCTGTATTGCTTGAATAGAAGCATATGCCACCAGAGACGAACAAACAGTCCCCACACTGTCAACCCCTGAGAATGAAACAACAACCCTAAATCAGTAGCAGGAAGCTTAAAGCTTGAAGCACATCAAGTTCTTAGCAGTAAAAAACATAACATAATCACATAACTGACAAGCTAGATAAAAAGAACTTCACCTATTTGTATGGCTCAAGTAGCATATATATTATGATCACATCAATAGAAGATCTTATATTCTGAGTACAACTTCGTCCTATAGTACTGACATTTCTGGATATTCATATGTCCACCAAATGGATAGAGAAAGTACTATGCGACCTATAATCCCAGACTAACTGATCATACTCTCTCTAACACGTGATGAAACAAGCATTTCAGTGGAAAAAGGAATATAAGGTCATAAGTATGCATATTAGCCTTAGCAATCACTACACATACTTGTACACAGTCACAGAATCACAGATACTAACAAAGTAACAAAAATATTAAAGAAACAAAAAGCATGGGAATAGAAATGTGATGCACATAAAAGGTAGTAGAAGAGTACAAACCCAATGTTTTGTCTTTTCCTGGACTGACAACATTGATGTTCAAATCTTTATATGTCCCCTGGTACCTCACCCACGGAACTCCTTTGGGGAACCTGCACACCGGTAAAATATTGCAAAAAGGTCAAAATGAAGGGAACATGAGATTCCAACTATACCTCACAGTTCAAATACGCTTCCCACATTACATGCTGACTACATTCCTATCCATTTCAATGCAAGCATCATACATTACTTGTGTTAAGAGATCACTTCATAACTCTACGGAAACAAGCTTTCCGTTGTATCTGTCAAATGGATACTCATGTATCCAATTAAGTCCACTTTGCAAATTGACTAAATTAGTATCGTTTCAATAAAATGCTAACTCTTAAGGAAGCTATGTTTTGGGAGAATCTGTCAACGGAATTAAAATGCCCTATGGATGCTAGGTTAACTCGAAACCTTACCATAATACTATCATCTATCCAGTCAAGACAATTTTGCTCCACATCACAAATTGACTAAAAACTATTATCGATTTCAATGTAGAGCGATGCTTTAATCATGATCAGAAATCGATTCATAACTCTAAGGAAACACGGAAAATCTGTCAATCAGGATTAAAATGCCCTAAGGATGCTGAGCTAGGCTAACTCAACATATTAACATAGTCTCATCTATTCAGTCAACCTCCACAAATCTACTAAACTGTTCTATCATACACATCAACAATTTTTTAACATATATCATGGAAATTTTGGCAACTAAACTGTGGAATTAGGTTTTGCAATGCGGCTGCTGCTAGACGAACCAAAATGAGTAGACCAATCTCTCAGAAAACGAATTAAATCAAAAAATAATCATGTTTACCCAGAATCAGATTTCTCGGTGAGCTGAAACTTATTCACTATCGGTGCCGCTTCGGCTTTCATAGCTGTACGTACAGAGGCATAGTACACCATCGATACAAATCTGTGAAATTAAGGAGAAAAAAAATTAAGCTGGAAATAAGAGAAAAATGGTACCGATGATGAACAGAATGGTGGATATTTTGCGTTCTGGAGCTGAATCGTCGGGGATTTCCGCCACAGCTTCATCGTCACGAGGTGGCGCCATTGATGAATTTTTATCGGAGGACTTTTTCGAATTGCTCTTGTAAACAGGCTGAAAAGTGAAAATGCTCAAATAGGAAGCACATATTTTAGTTTACCTGCAATTTTCCGAAAATGGAGTACTTCGTTTTTATTTTGTCTAATTATCCCTCGAGTTCTTATTATTCACATTTTGGCCCCTTATGTTTCATATTTTTTTATTATTCATACTTTTCTAGTTTTCTTCCGGACCATGGTTAATTGTTAGCCACATGGTCTATGAACTTATTCATAGACCAAGTTCACATAAGAATTCCGCTAAATTGTTTGCATATTCCTTGCATGTATAGTAATCAGTTATATATACTGGCTCTCTGTGGAAGCATGAGCAAGAAGTCCACAGTTCAATGTGCAGTGTTGAGGAAAGAAGATGATGAACGCGAGTTAATGGACTGGACGAACTACAAGAAAGACGAACTGGCGATCAATTGTACCGAAATAATTTGTAATTTTGGAGCAAAATCTTTGACAATAAGGAAAAATGTTATATTAGACTTTTGAAATTAAGCTTCGAGTTTCACATGCCATAAGTGAAGCAGTACACCAAAGATATGTAAAAGTATAGATGCCTCTAGATATTTACCAAATTAAAGAATTACATGTTCATGAATGATTCTGTTCAATTTTAGTCATGCCAAGAACCAGGAACAAAGAGGTTGCTTAGGCTAACTGGATAGGGAAAAATGCATCAGAACTTAACAAACATTCTGTAAGTCAAGTAGACTGTAGTTAAGGCAACAAGTTTGCAACCAAAAAGCTTGGGATTTGGGCTCCCATTTGGCAGTGCTGGGAAGATGTCTGGAGCAGGCATTTCACAGTTCTCGCCATTGAAATATATCCGTCTTGGAAAGGCCCAACCGTTACTCAGAGTAAATGAATCTGAATCTTTTTGCAGAAGAATCTCTGTAGTTACTGACCCTATTTCAAACCCATCAGATTGCAAAAGTTCCATGTTGTAAAA
Organism: Plantago ovata; assembly: GCA_028274465.1. NCBI lineage: Eukaryota > Viridiplantae > Streptophyta > Magnoliopsida > Lamiales > Plantaginaceae > Plantago > Plantago ovata. Next base: position 44,981,369 of record CM051455.1, on the reverse strand, counting down.
GGCCTTTCCCCAAAAAAGTGCAACTTCTTCTGCACATTTCTTGTCACATTAGCAGCAAAAAAGGTGAAAAGTCCAAGTGGGAATACTGAATGGGAGAGTTACCTGGTCCGCCAATAGCAGGAAGCGTCGTAGTGTTAAAGCTGAAGGAAGAAGAAGGCTGGCTGAAGCCAGGATGTTGAACCAAAACATTCCAGTTTGAGTAATTCGTTCGATAGTTGTAATTAGAGACTGTTAATTTCACTCGCCAATGACTAACATAGTTGTTCTTAATGTGCCAGTGTATCCGAAGAGGACACATGTGGTCAGTACACCGGACGAGATCAGCATCATGTATAGATGATGGAATCATACCTTCTCTGATCATAAGAGAAAACCATAAACACAGACAAGAGCAGTTACGAGTTAGGACAGCAAACGGAACCTTTATTGTCTCATCTGCAAAAAACAGCACGTACCTAACGCATGAAGTTGCATGCTGATCAGCCACTCGACATCCACAGCTGCAAGAGGGGCACCTTGTGATGGTAGGATTGTAAAATGTTGAAAACGAAACGCAGCATATAGGTGTCTTGCTAGCTATAAAACTGGAGTATGTGCATGTAGATTTCCATGTTCCTGAAATCACCCTTCTTTAATCAGGACACTAATAGTCCTCTAGTCTAATGATACAAGTTAGAGCAGAGATAGTTAACCTTTATGAGTCTACTTACTGAAAACTTGCTCCTCTCTCAGTCCTTCAATAACAGACGAAACTGTAGGACTAGTGTCCATAACAGGGCCACATGTATAGCCAGGTCCTGGAGCCAACAACGTCAGATTAAGTGGCTTATGCGCTGTTGTATTCTGCTCCAAATTGCCAACTGTAATCTCAAATGTGGAATAAGACATTGAAGGTTCGATAGCCCTTGAAGCAACAACTCCACCTTTGCAGCAACCAACAGGCCTGTTGCCCGGTGTCTCTGGCATCCAGTCAACTATAACGGGATCTGGCTTGCACGAATGCGGTAACTGATCAAACTTGAAGGAAGAACAGTTCCCTTGTTGGGTAGCAAAAGCACCAGCTATTGACCAGATAATTTCGCCATTTGGCCATACCCAGCCTAGTTTCCAACCCGGTTTCTCTATGTGACGGTACTGATAGAAGTTTTGGATGGTTACTCTTGCCTGTAATAACCATAACAAACTGTTAATTTGGCACAGACACATAATTCCAGAGAACTGTCATAATACAGAATGGATCATACAGAATCTATTCTATACTAAACTCTAGAGTGTAAGTATCTAGCTTCTTTGAAAAAATCAGATTGACAAATATGAACTTTCTTGGTGCTAAAAGTCTACCCTCAGAATGATCGGTTAAGTTAGACGTATCGATGCCACAACATGTTCTTCTTCTTAGTGACAAAAACACGAAATTTCTGCAAACCATCAATAGACAATATTTAATACTCACCACATATCCGTCATGTGTATACTGAAATGTGTCAAATGTAACTGTAATGTTCCCATTTGGATCCAAAGGGTCGTAGCAATCTGCATCAAGACAATCTCTGGTTAGAAAAAATAGAGCACAAGGAAAATATTTCTTGCAACAGGAACTTAGAGAGGTATAGTGCCTGAAAATCTGCACAACGCAGTTAATGGTAAAATCAGCAGTAAACAACGGCATGCAGAAGAATCGAACAAGACCATTGCTGTGAACAACAACTGATTCAAAACAGGCAGAAGTAATAACCAAGACAAGTTTTTTCTATCACTCAAGAGACCATAAGTTGGAAACGAACATTGGAATCATCACTTGACTTAAGAAGAGACGAAATGGCAACATATGTACTCAGATTGCAGTTAGCAGATTCTTATATGATCAGATGCACACTAAGTGACAAAAACTTATTTAAAAAAAAAAAAGAAATAGCGGAAAATCCATAGTCCTTTCCGTATCCTGCTAAGTCGAAATGGACATGATACCAATCCGAGGCAGATCACGCGACATCTTCACTATTCACTAAACTGCTAAATTAAGTACATTCTTGAAAAGGACCTCTAGGAGTAATGTACAGACATACTGTTCGAATAGTCGAAGAATAACCTCTATATATGTTTCTTGTCAATGGTTCCCTTGTTCTAGGAAAGCTTAGAAAACACTAAGCTTAATAATCAGATAAGGGGAGTATATTATTCTGTGCCTCATACTGTTGACAACTTGACATTATGAAATTTTCAGAATAGAACTAAGGGCGCATCGCTAATCAAATGTGTTGGAGGGCAAGTTGACCGGACAATTGAATACAATAAAACTGGAAAGATAACGCAATGAACATGTAAGTTAATGAATAATACAAGAAGTAAACGGCCATGAAAATAATATTGAGAATTTGAGATGAGGTGTGAAGGTAGGACCCACGGATACAATAGAATGAATATACAGTAGATCTATTTAAATGAATTCCGATTGACCAAAAATGTTGTGCTCGCCGGCTACAAAATCTTTTCTTGCCTGCATTGCACGACTGCTTCTACCGTACTCCTACCCCACTCTTTTAAAACCTTAGAGCACTCCTTATAGTTTTAGACTTAATTGAGACTTTAAACATCTAAACCCAAAAAAAAATTATTCCCAAATTAAAGGCTTCAATGGTTTGGAGTTTAATTCAAGCTTATTTGTAGGTCCCATATGCCACATGTTAGTCTATTATTAATTTTCCTACTATAAAAAAATATAATTAAATAATTTTTTAATATAACTTGGGACTTAAATAGATGCTAGTACTGTTTAGTAGTCCTTTACCGTGGGCTACTAAATAGTAGCCCCATAAAAGCCTCAATTTGAGACTTTTTTGACTTAATTGAGGTTTTAAACCTCAATTAAGCCCCAAAAAAAGCCTCCATAAAGAGTGCTCTTATATCAAATACCACACACAAATTGAAACCACCTACCCTTAATTGTTCCTTGTTTTACAACACTTCATAGGTGTATCTTAGGCTTTTTAAATCGACCATTCACTTAAATTCGTTCTCGGGTTTAACTAAAACAAGAAACTTGACATTATGTTATGGAGTATGGTTTGTGGTGGTAAAATGCTCATTCGTCATGTATTGTGTTTTGGAGTCTGGTTGTGGTGGTAAAATGCCCATTCGTGGGGGCGACTCTATATTTTTGGGGCCATGTTCCACCACGTAAGATAGGCCCCCAAACAGTCGTATAAAATAAAAGGTGAAGTATAAAAGTTCACCAAAGGCATTGAACTAGTGACCTTAGCAGTGGCATGATACTTTCACCTTCAACATTCACCAATGGACCAATTTTATTTTGTTAACTTTTACGTAAACACGTATATAAATATTATACATAATAAATCGATCGGAGGCCCCCCATTTTACGAGGCCCTGTGCGGTCGGGCTAACCGCACGGGCCTTAAGCCGCCACTGTCCATTCATTATACTCTTCTCCTACACTACTCCTTAACCACCTTATAATTCAAAATATTATAGACCACCTTATGCTTCCGTCAGGGTTCGAACCTCCGCCATCTCCTCGCTATTTCAGCACTTTTACCACTCGGCCAATCTTATAACTCTCATTCGTTATGTATCTACTTATGAGAGCAACATTGTGCTATGAAATATGGTTTGTGGAGGCAAAATGCTCATTTGTTGTGTATCCACTTATGAGAGCATTTCATGCTAGATGCAAGAGTTTACGCCTACATGATAGACTGATAGTGCACCCCACGTACAACAACATGAGAAAAAAAAAAAAACTTCTGCAATAAACATCTTAGTCGAAATTATACAGACCTCATATCCACCAAAGCCCAATGAAACCTTGACCTAATAACAACCAACCCATCAGGGTTTATGATTTTGAAGATCAAAATATACATAAGATAGTGAACCCGCTTATTATTTGTTACAATAAAACACGACAAAAAATCACTTTCCACTAATGTTACACGAATCGAGCCCTAATAAGTACTCTGCTCGCTCGATAAAGATATCGAGCCGAGTTTTAAGCTTGTCTTACTAATAAGTCGAGCCAAGCTCGAGTACAAAAAATAGGTTTCGAAGTCTAACCTAAAATTTACTTGTTCTCTCAAGCTGAAGAAATACCAGCTTGTCTCGGCTCCGCTCGAATAATGTACTTTCCACCATACCACCATAAGGTCCATAACATCTTAACCCAAACATAATTATATGGACCTCATAAGTCATATCCACAAAATTATGGGCTATATCACAGAAGCCCAAGAAAGGAAACCTTGACCCAATAATGTCCAACCCATCAGGGTTTATGATTTTCAAGATCGAAAAATACAAAACCCTCTCCTAGGCACAAATAATATTCTCTTTCGCCTCTTTCCTCCATCTCAGCTAGCCTCCGCCATGCCGAAACACTACAGACCCGCCGTAAGTTCGCATTTTCTATCGATAGTATTGACTCTGTATTCGATTCCGATGAATTAAGCAAATTCTCCTCTGTTTTGTTAATGTAGGGTAAGAAAAAAGAAGGTAACGCCGCCAAATATGTTACCAGGTCACAAGCCGTAAAGTACCTTCAAGTCACTCTTCCTGTATTCAGGTTCGTGATTGTTCTGCCTCTACTTAGCAGTTCCCTGTCATGCCCTGAGTAATTTGTGGAGATGAACGGCCGCGTTTTAATTTTCCTTTAATTGAGTTCATTTACAGCTCAGCTTTATCTATGCTTGTTAAATTTACTAAATGTAGTTGATTAGCTCGATATAGGTTTATTTGAGCTAATTAGTAGTAATAGATTATGAATCTGTTTGATTGCTTGTCTTTGTAACTAAAAGTATATGCATCACCACCTATGTCCTCTTTACTATCATGAAAGTGATGGATTCTCTACTTCAATTAGGATGATTTAGGTAATTGAAGTCATTTTCATGTGGTATATTGGCTGAAGGAAACTGATTAGCTGCTGCTTTTGTGGAAGATTATATGATGTGCCTGTTTTATTGTGTTTCCTTGTGTTTAGAAGTATATGTGTCGTCTGTTTCTGTTCCCTATGAAAAGCATGCATTGATAGCTTCGATTAGGTTCATTTGACGTAATTATAGTTATCTCAGACATATTATATGCTTGATTGGTGTGTGATGGGCTGTTAGGAATATGTTTAAGCTACTTATCAGATGAGTTTCATCGTTGGTGTGGTACAGTAGCTGAAGCGAACTGATTAGCTCTTGCCTTTATATCTAGTTGCTTGTTAATTTTTACGTTTTTTCCATGGACCTCTTCTAAGTGCTTTAATGTTATATTTTGACAGTGAAGTTTTATTGCTGGAACCTTTGCTATTGTGGAAACCAGAAATATCACTTGAGTGACACTAAGTTATCTGGTATATGTACTGATTGTGTTTCTTTTTATCATACTAGAAAATTATGCATCCTGAAAGGGGTTTTCCCACGGGAACCAAAGAAGAAATTGAAGGGAAACCACCATTCGTACTACCACATGAAAGATATCATGTTTCTCAAGTATGAACCCATTCTTGATACATTGAGAGCCATACGGGCATATGACAGGAAGGTAAAAAAAGCCATGTCAAAGAAGAATAGGGATCTTGCCGAACGGCTGTTGACCCGGAAACCTACATATACTCTTGACATGCTTATTAAAGAGAGGTGTGTCTTCAATGAGTTGATTCTGATTTTTTTTTTCTATACATGTTGCTTTTGGTATTCCACTTATTCTCCTGGGGCCCGGGCTCATGTTCTGTGACTGCTTCCAGGTACCCTAAATTCATTGATGCACTGAGGGATCTCGATGATTGCCTTAGCATGGTGCATCTATTTGCTGCATTACCGGCGGTCGATAGGGTTGCTGATGGAGAAAAGATTTCTGTGAGCCGTGTCCATAACTGCAGAAGGTCAGCTTCAAAATTTTTATGTCTTTAATTGGGCCGACTGTTGTTGTTTGTACCGTTGTTGCCACAAGAACTGTTTACTTATCATGTTGTATTTTCTGTTTTTATTCTTTTAGGTTGAGTCATGAATGGCAGGCCTATATATCTCGAACCCATAAACTAAGGAAGACATTCATCTCTGTGAAAGGCATATATTACCAAGTATGATGTTATACTATTTAATCAATTGTACTACCTTTGAAGTATGATGTCATTCGATTCAATGTAATTATACATGGTCTATTGCTACTGATTGTTGTAACATTGCAGGCTGCAGTCGAGGGGCAAACAATCACTTGGTTGACTCCGCATGCATTGCAGCAAGTGCTGCCTGAAGTTGATTATAGGATCATGCAAACGTTTTTGGAATTTTATGAGGTATGTGCATGCCTGTTTTACTTCCAACTGCTCAACTGTTATACTATATGATGTTTATAAGGCTTTCAAAGCCACACTAGGGTTCTATGTGGATGTTGTGCATAAATAACAACTGTACCCATTAGGTTCTCTATCTGTGCTTATTGTAATTGAAGCAAGAGTTTGTGTTGGAGTTCATGTATCATGATTTATTTAATTTCCTGTTCAATTTAATTACGAAGAGCCGATGTTCTGAATTCCTCATATTGATTACTCCCAATCTTTTGGTTGCAGACTCTCCTTGCATTTGTGAATTACAAACTTTATCAGTCAATAAACATTAAATATCCACCCATACTGGATCCTCGGCTAGAATCTCTAGCTGCTGGTACGTTTTATTTGTAGCCTTCATTTGTCAGCCATATACTGTGATCTGTTCTGAGCTGTTTTAATCATGTTACTGCAGATCTGTATGCCTTGTCAAGGTACTTTGACTCCAATGCTGGTACTTCATCGGGTTCCTTGCCTTCGGAAGATCAAACAAAACTCAATGAGTCTGAACTCCGGCTTGCCCAACTTCAGCAACAACTCCCTTCTAATGAACCTGGGGCTTTGATGCACCTTGTTGAAGATGCTGCAAATGAGGATGAAGATGATGAAGATACTCAGGAGTGCAAAAACCTCTTTAGAGGCCTGAAATTCTACTTGAGCCGTGAGGTATGGTATCATAATTCCTATTCATAGTGATCTTTGTCCTTCTATACCCTCTCAATTGGTATTTTGTCGGTGTCGTGTGATGACTGATGATATTGCTCATGCAATCATCACATAAATTGTTAGATGCCTCTCATTTATTCCTTTCTTCGTCCATTCTCACGTTCAGAACTGGATAACTTGAAACAGTTTTCAGCACCCTGCATAAATTTGGTGTTGATCCTATATTCCTCTCATTTATATCTTTCTTCCGCTGTTCTTCACATTTATAATATAATACCTTTAAAAACTCCTCAACAGCTAGCATACTATTATTGGACACTTACTAGAATCCTTAATTCTGCCCCCCCCCCCCCCTTCTGGTTTTGTGCTAACTTGTATTTTCCATTATCTCATTTGCTGTTAGGTCCCTAGGGAGTCTTTGCTGTTTGTCATCCCTGCTTTTGGTGGCACAGTTTCTTGGGAAGGTGAAGGAGCTCCATTTGATGTTTCTGATGAGAGCATCACTTATCAGGTCTGGTATTCAGTTTATGTAAATGATCTTTCTTTACATTAATTCATTATTCAAGTATGTGCCTGAATATGTAGTTGTCCTACTCCTACTGTTGCGTTATACATCTAAATTGTAACTTTTGCGGGTGAAAATGTATTATTAAGATGTTACAGGCAGTCAAATAACAATTTATGTAGAATTAGATTTTTATTGTATCCTATATTTTTTCAGTTGGATTCTATTAGGAATCTCACTTTATGGGTCCAGTCTGAGATGTCTGCCAGCTATATTCATCTCTCTTGTTACATGTTCATTGTCCATTTGAAGTCATGTTAGTTCTGAAAAATTTAATGGTCCAATGATTACATGTATGTGGGTGTAGAATAATGTGTTACTGCATGGCATGTTTTTTGTTATGTTTCAACTCCCTCCAAGGTAATGTGAACTATGGTTTACTTGCTATGAGAATTCTGTTTGTGATTTTGAGGCTTACTTGCATAATTCTCAGGTTGTAGACAGACCAAGTCAAGTGTGCAAGTACCGTTCCAGAGGCTATGTGCAGCCTCAGTGGGTGTATGATTGTGTGAATGCTCGCATCATTTTGCCAATTGAGAGATACACCGTGGGATGGTAAGCTTGAGAGACTCGTCCTCAAATTGTTTCTTGCCTATCTTGAGTTCAATTTAATTCTCAGGATTGTTATTTATATATAGAAGTGATTTACTTTGTATTTACATGTTTATTTATTTATTTATTTTTAATTTTCTTAATGTTCAAACTCTGGAACAGTATTCCTCCTCCACACTTGTCTCCATTTGTTGACAACAATGAAGAAGGTCATGTCCCTGAGTACGCTGAAGCTATTGAAAAACTGAAGGCTGCAGAAAGAAACGAAGTCCTACCACTGCCTGGTACAGTAAAAGAAGATTTGGATGACCCAGACAAATTCCTAGGTATCATTGATAGGGCTGAAGCTATTGAAGCGGCGGAGAGAAAACAAAAGGTACGTAGTTGGTGTGTTGTTTGAGCCTGTGGAAAATTAGGGATGGTCGGAACATAATGTTTATAAGTGGTTTGTTGTTTCAGATGTTGAAAAAGGAGAAGCAGTATCACAAGGAACTTCAACTGGAGTTTCAAGGGGCTACCACAGCGCATACGACTGCTGTGAGTGAGATTGACGGCAGTGATGCTGAAGGTGATATTGGGCCCGACTTGAAGCAAATTGCAAAAGATGAAGATAGCTTGTCCAAGTCTGCAATGACACGTAAAAAGAGAAAGCTCCTTGAAGCAATGGAGGTAAGATCCCCAATTATTTCACATTTTTTTAATGATTTATGTTTTATTAAAAAAACTACTCCCTCAATCCCTAAGAAAGCTTTCTATATAGTATATACTATGGCCAGGATTTTCAAAAAATGATGAAACGATGTCAAAATTTTGGTGAATCATCAATTGATGATGAAAACTTGCTAGTAAAATTAGTTTCTTGGACTGCCCGAAAGATCACATGTAGAAGCTTGTTTTGGGATAAAGGTAGTGATAGTATCAGTTTTAATGGTTAATGCTGCTACATTATCATCAACCTCTGCAATCGAACATATTACAAAATTGCAAGTTTCTGGTTCATGCTTCAATGGATTATGCTGTAGTCTTTAGGACATCATCAACTTTTGAGTACGATTTTAATGCCTCCTGCTGCATTAATCTCATTTTCAGATAAGTGATACGAGGAAGAAGGCTAGTGTAAAACGTCTGAAAGAACGGAAGAAGAAGCTTGATGAAGGCAGAACAACAGCGTGATTCTAAAGCGTCCTTTTGTTCTTGTAGTATATCTATACTCCCGCTAGACAAGAATTTTGCTGTGTTCGTTTAGATTGGATTACTAGTTATTCTGACTTGTTCCTTCATATTTTGTTGTAACTCGATTCTTATTTAAATAATTATTATGAAAATCATGTCCTCAATTCTTAGGAAGTAGAGTATACTGTAGTGTGGTATGGTACACCAGGACAACTTTATGTATACTCAAATTTTTGTTTACGATAAGTGTTATTTTCTTTTCCGCTTTGAATGTTAAATTGGAAACATTTTGGATGTTTTAAAGAAAACAAGCAGCAACATGTGCTTACCCAGTTGCCTGTGCTTAAGTTTTTCAATGTCATCAGCACCACAAGGCACACACAGATTTATATGAAAGAAATTGTAAAATTTTAGTGGTACAGATGAGGTGCTCAATTGTGTTGGTTGCTGCTGTTGGTGGAAGGGAATAGTGTTTCCTATTCACCAAATACTTAGTTGTGTGGCTGCTTAATATCTTTCACAATACTTGGAGACAAACAAATTCATGTGATCCTTTATGTGGTTTGGTCTTTCAAGTTTCATCAGGAACCACACATTTCCACGTACAGGATAAACCTCATTAATGTTCAGTTCAGTTCTCTATATATAGCAGCCCCATTGCATGGCTTACAATCAGCAACAACTTCTCACTAAACAAGCTCATATATCTCAGCTTTCACAAAACGTTCCGAACTTCTTTTTAACACAACCATGGCTGTTTACAGAATGCTAAGACGACCTTCATCAGACGAAAAAAGATCAAGTTCCACAGGAGCTAATGTTCCAAAAGGGCATTTTGCTGTTTATGTTGGGGAGAACGAGATGGAGAAGAAGCGTTTCATTGTTCACGTATCATACCTGAACGATCCTTTATTCCAATATCTTCTATCTCAAGCTGAAGAAGAATTCGGGTTCGATCATCCAATGGGGGACCTCACCATTCCTTGCAGCGTGGAATCATTCGTTGATGTAATCGGAAGAACTATGATATAGTATATAGATACACACAGTTCTTGTATAGGAAGGCTGCTTTGTAGAGTCGCAGCTTCATGATTTTGTTTTTCTTTTGTCCTTTTGTTTCTTGGCTGGTAAAGTGTAATCATGGACAAAGTAACACTGTGAATACTGAAAAGATGAAAATTAGTCACCATTAGATTGGAAAACTATATATTGTAGCAAAAAATCTACATGAACTCAAATTCAATATTTTCTGTTCTTACTGATGTCTCATTTTGCCTCATCTTTTTACTGTCTAATTTAACGGTAAAAATACCTCCTTGACAGCAAAATCAATAATTTTTCCTAATAGTAACAGGGAGTTAACATGAAAGAAGGAAAAATCAAACTCCACATGACCTGTCCTGCTAACTAATTAACCACCATATTGATAGTAAAATACATGCTAGCTCAGTTTGACCTAAAACAAGCAGATAAGACCCAATCATTATCAATTTGGTCATAAAGTTAGGTTCTTCTTTGAAGATTGCTTAAGGCCTATTTTTCCGGCCTGTTGATCATGACACAGATAAATCGAACCTCGTAAAAAAATGTACTAATGTAAAGGAATAGTGTATTTTATGATCGTAGATTCATAGGACATGAAATGCCATAGATTCATAGGACATGCATGTTTCTTTGATTGAGTTCCAAAGTGTTGATACAGCTGATCATTCTATTCCGTATCCGTGAAGTCTGATACCATGGTTTAATAACTCTGCCACACATAAACATCAAATTTGAGCAAGAAATAATTGAAAGCTGAAATAAGTCTCCCATCACTTTCAATATTGTCAATGGAGTCACCATTTGAGGATAATCTCTCTTTACCTGTTTATGTCCCAAACTTGTTATATATCTAGTCACTTTTTTTTCGTAATTATCGGATGGATAAAGATCAGAGACATCAACACTAGCTCAAGTGAATTGAAGTTGATATAGTTTCTAAGAAATATGTACAGAAACATATATTTATGTTACCAAAATGACAAACTCTTCATATTATTTTGCTTCAAATTCTTCTAAATATCTGAAATCAAGTCCATGTGATTGCTCTTTTGTGTACTTGCTAATGTTCAACCTCCTCACTGCATTTCCATGGCATAAATGCGGAATAGTTCTGTTCGATTAAATACTGTTAAACATGTCTAGACAGTAATTAAAAGAACAGCACTAGGGATCAACTTGTTAAAGATCATCTGGTCAAGGATCTATCAATTACTAAACTTCACATGGCCTGCCATGTTAACCAACAAGAATAAGTAATACGAAGTACAAGACAGCCAGTTTGGCCTAATTATTGTAGATAAGAGCAACCTAGCTACCTCAGAACATGCATGAATTTGTTAGGTACCTGTTCAGGGGGGCCCTTCAAGGGTTATGATACCATTTACATTTTACAGATGACACAAATCTTCAAAGCCTGGTCCAAATTGTAACGTAAAGGCGAGCATCTCTTGTAGGCAAATGAATATTTTTTCGGTTCTTAAATGTGATTGTCTTTAGAAGACAAATCCATGTGAAGGCTGATGCTTGTGTTTGTGATGTTTCAACAGGCTCTCTAGCTGTACTCATGCCCTTAACCACTCATTATAGTTCTTGCATTATGAAGTACTGATTATCTATCTATATATATCACTACCAAATATGAGTTTGAAATCATCAACATTATCTCAAACACAGAAAAGAACTTCTCAGCTCCACACAAAATCTTTCTCAGTGTTCACTTACAGTCTTACATAAAGCAACCATGGCTATTCCAAGGATACTTAGACGGTCTTTATCAGCTGAAAAACGATCAAGTTTGACAGGATCTAATGTCCCAAAAGGGCATTTTGCTGTTTATGTTGGGGAGACCCAAATGAAGCGTTTTGTTATTCCTGTATCATTCTTGAATGACCCTTCATTCCAGAATTTACTACGTCAAGCTGAAGAAGAATTCGGGTTCACTCATCCAACTGGTGGCCTTACCATACCTTGTAGCGTGGAATCATTCATTGATGTGATCTCTCGCTGAGGAAGAACATGAGATAGATACAATTAGCTTTTTTTAGGATGACAGTTATGTAGACTAGCTTCGAAAAAAATTGTTTTCGTTTTTTTTTTTTCTTCCTTTTTTTTTGCCATGGAATATGCTCTTGGCATGAAAAAGTTGTATTCTGAACAAAGTTACAGTATGAATAGATGAAACATTAGCCTATTTTTCAGACTAGGTTATGTATGAACTCAAGAATTCAAATAGACATATTAGCCCATCTGTGAACTTGAAATCACGTTTTCTGCTCTTAATGATATATATCACCTTTTGCCTCTTCTTTTACTGTCCAAATTTAACAGAAAAATTACCTCCTTGAAATATTAAGACGGGGATTAATATGAAGGAACAAAAAATCATATCAACTTAGAAATTTCTTGTGATCAAACTCGATCCACACAGCTTGTCCTGCCTGCTGACCACTGTAAGACTCCTAAAAGACAAAGTAGCTCAGTTTGGGCTAAAAACAGGACAGGTGAAACCATGCCAGGTAAAATCATTATCAATCTGGCATGATTCCTGGCATGAAGATCATACTGATGAACAGAGTTACATAATATATATGAACTTGAAAATATATAAAATGTAATATATATAAAAGAATATTGTTTTCTGATCATAGTGTTTGGATGGATAATTAAGCTTAAAATCATGATCTTACATTTATATAAACTACAGTTGAGGCTGAATTTGGATTGCATATATTGTCTAGGCTTCCATTGTTATCTTCCTTTTGCGTGCCTTTTCTCATTCACTAGAAATAAACTTGAGACCTTGATTAAGGAAACTCGGGCCCTTGTCACTTGACCTTTACAGTATAAATGATCTGTTGTAGATTGTATTAGTAGCTTAAAAATAGATAAGCTTAATTAGTAATGAAGCAATTAGTTCGTTTATATGATCACATAAACAGTTCATCTTCAACCTTCATTTTAGCTCATTCTATATGGTATATAGAGGAATGCAGACCATTGTGTGTATTCGGTTAATGGTAAAACATGTCTTGATCGCAGCAACTAGAAGAATAGTATCAGAGATCAACTTGCGAAAGAACCATCAAGTCGAGAATCTATCATGACCAAATTTCACATGTCCTGTCTTGCTAATCAACAACAACATGTAATTCAAGATAGCCCAGTTTGGCCTAAAACAAGTAGATAAGACTAGAAGAGCAACCTCAACATGTATACGGATTTGTTAGGTTCCCGTCCAGGGGGCCCTTCGAGAGTTATGCTGCCGCTTTACAGATACCGCAAATAAGCCAATTCGTGTTGAAATTATATGAGCATCTTTTGTAGAGAAAGTGAATAAATTTCGGTTCTGATATGTTTGTCTTTGGAAGACAAAATCCATGTGACAGTTGGTGCTTGTGTCTCTGATGTTTCAACAGCCTCCCTGTAATCCTACTGTCCTTGACCACTCATTCAAATCAAGTTCTTGAATTATGGATCACTGATAATATCCATCTATATAAGTAACCAACAAATCATCAACACAATCTCAAACACAGAAAAAACTTCTCCACACAAAAGCTCATATTTCTCATCAACCATGGCTATTCCAAGAATGCTTAGACGGTCTTTATCAGCGGAAAAAAGATCAAATCTGACAGGAGCTAATGTTCTAAAAGGGCATTTTGCTGTTTATGTTGGGGAGACCGAAATGAAGCATTTTATTATTCCAGTGTCATACTTGAATGATCCTTCATTCCAGAATTTACTTCGTCAAGCTGAAGAAGAATTTGGGTTCTCTCATCGAACTGGTGGCCTCACCATACCCTGTAGTGTGGAATCATTCATCAATGTGATCTCTCACTCGGGGAAGAACATGATATAGATACAAGTAGCATTTCTTAGAATTGCAGTTTTGTAGGCTAGCTTCGAAAAAATTATTATTTGTTTCTTCTTTTTGCCACGGAGTATGTTCCTGGCATGAAGATTGTACTGATGAACAGAGTTAGAGAAGAATTAGATGAAGTATTAGCCCATTTTTCAGAACAGATTCTATATTTCAAACTCAAAAGAGTTTGAACAAAGACACATTTGAAGGGAATTTTAATACAAGTTACGTTCTTTAATACAACATCAATTCATATGACAGTTAAAAGTTAAAACAAGTAAAGAATACGTGAAGTGTGGTTCGAAAATAAGCTCACAAGAACAGTTATCTCTTCAAACGAATACTGGAAAACCGAAACCAGTTGGAGACTTTTCACAAGAGAGTTTCTAGAAATCACATAAAAGGCCGACGCTTATATAGTTATATTTTCTCTTAGGTGTACAAGCAGTGGGTTCCCTTATACGTGACAACTGTCAACAAGACACTAACCATGCAAGAACTCAGTTCTTGTTTATAGAGACTGTACGTTAACCAAGAATGTGAACTCTATATTGCCAATAAGCCTCAATTTTTCACATAATTTTGTAAGTTGTCTAATACACATCTGTCTATGGAAACTGCATTAATCTGTTTAATTACTCACATCAAAGTGTCTAGCCTAAAAGATTTGATCTTCATGTTCAGGTATTTTGCTTCACAACATGCCCTTATAATATATCATTCATTTCATTGTTTGTCTAATCATATCAGAAACTATTTTGTTCATGATCTCACCGAACCATCCAATATGATTAAACATATGTTTTTGAGGGTCCTATGAGGCCTTGTTTGAGCTGGCTTATGGATTTTTGTGTCACCACAACTATAAACTAATTAATATATATATTACTTTAAAATCTTTTGGATATTTGAAGACATGTCCATGTGATTAGTCATGTGTTTTTGTTTACAGAACTTCTCCAGGAACCACATAACAAATCGATGTAGATTATGAAGAGTTCATCTATATATATACCTTCACAGTTTCTGATCTCACAACACAAAAAACTAAACCTCAAGAAACTCACCTTCAAGTTCCATCAAACCTTCTGGAATTAATCTAGCTAATAATACACAAGCATGGCAATCATACAAATACTCAAACGATCATTGTCTTCTGAATGGAGGTCTAGTTCAAGTGCTGTCCCAAAGGGTCACTTGGCAGTTTATGTTGGAGAGCACAAAAAGAGACGGTTTGTTATTCCATTATCATATTTGAACGAGCCTTCATTTCAGGATTTGCTCTGCCAGGCCGAAGAACAATTCGGTTTCAATCACCCAATGGGTGGCCTCACCATTCCGTGCAGTGAAGACTTGTTCTTGAATCTCACTTCTCGTTTGGCAAGAAATGATACACACTAGGCCATGTAATACATAATCCTTTTGTAATTATTATAGTATGTTAGAGAACGCGCGCAAGTAGGCTTTGTTTTCCTTTTCAGGCACAGAGATGATACATTCTTCTGTAAATAGCAAGATGTAATCTACAAATGGATAATGTACATTCAGTTCGATATTTTTACAACTATATATTTTGGAGCTCAAAACTTGCATATGCTTCTTTTTAACAATTAATGTAGCTCTTTCTGCTTATTTTTGTCTCATGAACTTTGTTTACAAGAACTTTAGTCCACTGTGTTGATTTCCTCCTATTATTTCCGGTCTATATTCACAGTGCACTGACAAACATAATTCAGGATGGAGACAAAAACGAAGAAAAATAAAAGAATTTGGATTTGATTCTTTAGGCCTCGTGTTTAATTTTCATTATTCACTTGAACTCGAGACCTTGATTTTTGAAACTCAAGCCATCGTCACTTGATCACTTGAACTTTACATGTTACAATTAATACAATTTGCTGTAGCTTTGGCCTCTCTGCAGTAGCTTTAAAGAAGAGAAGTTCACTACTGATAGAGTTCATTTACAGAAAACATGATCACAGTAGCATAGTTAAGTTAATCTTTTGACCATTTCATTTTAATCCGTAAGATGGCAACCCAAGAATGGAGATCATTCTATATTTCCATTCGGTTAACGGGTAAGTAAACATGTCTAGATCAGTATGGTAACCACAAGAACAGTACTAGAGATCAACTTGATAAAATATCATGAAGTCGAGAATCTAATCATAACCAAACTTCACATGTCCTGCCCTGATAACCAACAACAATACGTAATACAAGATATCTCCATCTGGCCTAAACAGGTAGATAAGATCAACCTCAGTACACGAGATTTTCAGGGGCCCCTTCGAGAGATATGCTGTCTGTTTACAGATGCCACAAATAAGCCATGCCTGGTTGAAAATGTACCTATATAATTGCATCTCTTGTAGGGCAAATGAATAATTTTTCTTTTCCTAAATATTTATATTAAGACAAGTCCCATGTGAAGTCTGGTTCTTGTGTTTGTGGTGTTTCAATAGCCTCTCTGTACTCGTTATGTTCTTAACCACTCATTATAGCTAGTTCTTGAATTATAAAGCACTGAATATATGTCCCTATAGCCATCTATATATATGATCAACAAACTTGAGTTTCATATCATCAATATAATCTCAAACACAGAAACAATCTTCTTGACACAAAAAGTTAATATTTCGCATTGTTCACTTATATAGATCCACCATGGCTATTTCAAGAATGCTGAGACGGTCTTTATCAGCAGAAAAACGATCAAATTCAACAGGATCTAATGTTCCAAAAGGGAATTTCGCTGTTTATGTTGGGGAGACAGAAATGAAGCGTTTTGTTATCTCAGTATCGTACTTGAATGACCCTTTGTTCCAGAATCTACTTCACCAAGCTGAAGAAGAATTCGGGTTCAATCATCCAACGGGCAGCCTCACCATACCTTGTAGCGTTGAATCATTCATTGATGTAGTTTCTCGCTCAGGGAGAACATGATAGACACAAGTTTCTGTTTTTAGGAAGACAGTTTCATAGACTAGATTCGAAAAATATAATATTCTTTTGTTTTTCTTTTTCTTCCATCGAATATGTTCCTGGCAAGAAATTGTATTCATGGAGACACCTTACACCCATTTTCAGAACTAATTCTAAATGAGCTACTCAACAATCCAGGCAGTTCCATTTTTGAACTTCAGACAAATACATACATGTACATTTCAGAGGAAATTATTATTGATCAACCTGAGAAAAAAATAAAAAAAGATCAAATCAAGTCAAGACTAAACTTCGCCTTGCTAACCAACAACAATACTAGACAGCTCAGTTTGGCCTAAAACTTGTAGATAAGAGCAATATCAATGAATAAGTTAGGTTCCAGTTCATGGGTTCGATCCTTGGTCTTGGTAGAGACATAAGGCGGTTTAGCGGTGGAGATATTGTATTATTTGCCGTTAAAAAAAAGAGTGTACTCATGAGAATAGAATTCAACAAACCATAGTAACACATACTCCACAAGCTACAACAACATTCAATCTATACACACTCACAAAATCACTCAAGTTATCCACTGAGTTTGGGAAAATTGAACTGATGATGAGAGTAACCGCAATAGAGTTTATAAAGCAAGCTCTGTTTGACAATCATCTTCAACCAATAGGTCGGGGTTTAAGTCACAAGGTAAATGGGTAAATGGGGAACCATTGATCCTCGCTTTGCCGGTTCAAAGAAAAAAATAAAAAAGAAGCTCCGTTTATTAGATGATGAAGAGGAGCAGGAGCCATTCGATCCCTTTGATCCCGTTATGATCTGACGGCTCCAGATCGGCCACTATCCTTGTTTACAGACGAACTTAACAAATAACTTCCTGAAATTCTAAAAAAGCCCTTAAACTTCTGAAGTTGATGAATCACACCCTATGCTTTCACAAAACTCTGCTGATCACTTGATCTTCCAAATTTCAGTGAACATATATTACCTAAAAAGGCTCGGCCAATGGCCATCATATCGTCGTTTATGAATTGCAATAAATCTTCATCTAATCCAATTGTAATAAACTATGATCGTGAAGTTTGAGTTTCTACAGGATGAGGAGATGAAGAAACTTGTTTAGTTAGAGACTAGTGTTTGATTAAATGCATCAGAGAAGGATCTTTAAATTAAAGCTGCATTATGTGTGTGCATGTTGATTTACTATGGGTTTAGCTAATGTCATCACCAGTTTCATTTTACGTGGGTTAGTTTTACGTTTGATTCTTTACAATGTCGATAAGACAGGGTTGCAGAATAATTGTGACTCACGAGGTAAGATGATTAACTCTTTCAATTCCTTCCCTCGTTGATAAGTTTTTCAATATTTGATTCATTAGGCTTCATGTTTCTGTTTCCTCGTATTTCTGAATCCATTCTTGTCTTCCTCGTGATTTCTGAATGTGTTCTTGTTTTCAATCGCTCGGTCAAATGTGGCGTGCAATATTTTTATATTTATCTCAGCAGGTTAAGTGATAGTATTGCGTTTTGTACCTTGAAATGTTAGTTTATTATCACTTGTCAGGACTATAATGTCTTGTTTAAATAACATACCATCCTATGCAGACAACATATATATATAATAGCGTACCAAGCGAGACTTGTTGATAAGTCTTTTTTTACTTGCTTTCAATCAACTTTCGGCTTGCAAGTTGCAATAACAAATACTACTAGCAATTAATTGTGAATTGAGATCAACACCTATGCCACGACTTTGTTAATTCATCATTTGTAAACAATTAGATAAATTTTACCAGTACGATAGAGTTCATTCAACTTTCAGAGAATCCGCAACTGCGATTTCATCAGGTAAATCATCAACTATCTTTCTGTTATTATCCATCACTCCTTGTTTCTGGTATTGACTTTGTGTTAAAGTTTACTGATCACGAAATATCAAATAGATCAGGATGGCAGCGGCCTATGCGTCTGTAGTTTCTGTAATGGATCTCGTGGACAAGATCCAGGCGTATCATCTTCGCTGCCCAATTTTTGTTGACACGCAACTCAGACAGCTCGAATCTCTCCGTCTCAAGGTTAGTTTCTTGCTAGACTTTCTTGAAAAACACTCTGATGGTGATGCTAGAAATGATTCTCTAGTTGAAAGTTTTGAGTGCCGAATCGTTGATGCGTGTTATGCTGTAGAAGATGTGATTGAAACATACATAGTGGATGATATTCATGGTAGATTCCGGACAGTTAGATTAACAGAACAACGAAGCAAGAAAAATCATGGTAGCAAATGTAGGAAAAAACTACAAAGCAAGAAAAGACAGAGTGTGGATCCAAGCACCAAAAAACAGATTGTTCTGGGTGGATCCATAATTAATTTGGAACACAGCCCCACTTGTTTCTCTCAAACTCTGCAAAAAGTCACAGAATATATTGATTCTATTGAGAGGGAGATATTAGTGGAGATTCAAGATCAGAGTAGAGTGGTGAAGGAAACACATCTCCGTGATCATGCTAGCTCGTTAAGACTTCTTACCACTGGAATGGATACTGTGGTGGGACTCGATGATATCTCTTATGAGATCATTGATAAACTCACTGGGCAACATCATAATCTCGAACTCATTACCATCACTGGTATGGGAGGCAGTGGTAAATCTACGCTTGCTAAGAAAGTTTATGATAGTAAAAATATCACAGATCATTTCGATGTTTGCCGTTGGGTTACAGTGTCTCAACAATTCAATGTGGAAGAGTTATTGCTAGGGCTTCTGGGTAAAACTCAAAGTTCAAGGGAAAACCACCAATTGGGAGAAAGATTACACAAAATGTTGTTCGGCAGAAGATATTGTATTGTCATGGATGATATTTGGAGTACTGAGGCATGGAATAGAATCAGATTATACCTCCCCAATAATGAAAATGGAAGCAGGATCATTGTAACTACAAGGCTATTGGATTTGGCAAATGATCTTGGCTCATTTAATGTATACAGGATGAATCTTCTTAATGGGACGGAAAGTTGGAGTCTACTTCAAAAGAAAGTATTTATCGACGGAAGTTGTCCACCTGATTTGGAAGGAATTGGGAAAGAGATTGCAGAAGGTTGTAAAGGACTCCCTCTCTCCATCGTGGCAATTGGTGGGGTCCTAGCTAAGTCCATGAATGTAGAATATTGGGAGGGTGTTGCTGAAGATGTAAGCAAAACCGTAAATTCAGCAGAAGATGAGCTTTGTTTGAAAATATTGGATTTGAGTTACTGTCACTTGCCTATTCACTTGAAACCATGTTTTCTGTACTTTGGAATGTTTGAAGAAGATGCTGACATTAGAGTCTCAGATGTTGTAAGGTTATGGGTTGCTGAAAGATTTGTAAAACCAGAAGAAGGCAAAAGTTTGGAAGAGGTTGCAATGGTGTACTTGAAAAATCTTATCAACAGAAACCTCATATTTGCAACTGAAATTGGATGCACAGGGGAAGCAGAACGTTGCAAAATACATGATCTGTTGAGAGACTTGTGCTTGAGGGAAGGTGAGAAACATAGGTTTCTTTACACCTCCAAGGCGCCTTACCGTTATGGCATTTCACAAGGCTTTGGTGACAGACGTCGGATTGCTCTTCTTAAAAATGGCAAATTGGGTACCTCTCAAGTAAAAGCTAATTCTGATCATTTGGAACCCTTTCCATTTTTACGCTCAGTAATCTGTTACGATTTATACTCACTTGTGTCTTCCGATGTCAAATTGTTGAGGGTTGTGGTTTCGGATGGTATTAATTCACACGAAAATTGGCGCTGTCTAGTTAACTCACGGTACCTTGATTTTAATCGTAGTCTTTTCGCGCGCACCAGCACACATCCTCCAGAATTATTTTATCTATTTTGGAATCTAGAAACAATACAAATGTGTTTGGATCGCTCCATAGTGCTATCATCTAAAATATGGGAGATGCCACAACTTAGGCATGTTGAGATTGAAAGTTTCGAAATAGATGATAGTTGTGATGGAAAAGGGGGCATGCAAGAAAACATCACCGTGTTAGAAAACCTCCAAACCCTGAGTACTGTAGTCAACTTCCGTTGTTCCGAAGAGCTTCTTATGAAAATTCCCAGTGTCAAGGAATTGAGAGTGAGTTACACAGACAAAGTGTTGGCGGATGAATTTTTTAAAATTCTCAGCCGTATGGCCAAACTGGAGTCACTATGTTGCAGATTTTTTGGAATGGTTCCGAGAATGAATATCTCAGAATTGAATATCTCCCACTCACTCAAAAAGTTGCATTTGCACAGTTGCGATATGAGCTGGGAAGATATTGGGAGACAGATTGGATTGTTACCCCATCTTCAAACGTTGACTCTGTGGGTTGTAAAGAGCGGTGAGGAATGGAACTCAGTTGATGATCAATTCTGTTCCCTCAAATACTTGTATATTGGGTTTTCAGATTTGGTATTCTGGAGAGTAGAAAGCAGCAGTTTCCCTTGCCTTGAGAAGCTTGAACTTGGTTATATGAAGAAATTGGAGGAGATACCTTGTGAAATTGGAGAAATACCAACTGTCAGATCAATTCTGTTAGATAAGTGCAGTGATTCCGTCGATGCTTCCGCGGAGTGGATTAAAGAAGAGCAGAAGAGCTTTGGAAATGAAGATCTCATTATCAAAGTTAATGGCAAAATACTGTAGTATGGTTCAATTTGTTGGTAGTTTTTATTCACTTCTCTCCCATCATTGAATCATTGTCTATTTGCTTTTGCCCTTTGTAATTATGTTTCTTATTCAATAAAAATAATATGTTTAACAATATTGCCACACACAAAAAAAAAAAAACCAAAAAAAAAAAAAAAAAAAAAGAACTCCAGATCTCCAGATCAGGAGCTCCGGTGGAACAGGGGTGGGTATTTGGAATCACAATTGGGATTTTCCAAGTGTCCCGATCTCGAGAATTTCAATCCCATTTAAAGGACATTTTCTGAACTCCCATATATAAATCTGGCATGGGATTGAGATTTAT
Organism: Plantago ovata; assembly: GCA_028274465.1. NCBI lineage: Eukaryota > Viridiplantae > Streptophyta > Magnoliopsida > Lamiales > Plantaginaceae > Plantago > Plantago ovata. The sequence goes on along the minus strand of CM051455.1, from coordinate 44,959,238 downwards.
TTTGTATTCAAATGAGATTTAGGCTCCCAAACGGGACATACTTACATACTTTACAAAAAGGGTCCGTAACATTCTAGGGGTCTCTTAGCGTCCGTAATATCACAATAGGTCCCCTTAAATCAACAACTACATTTTAGACCACAAATTTGACATTTGGAGGTCTAAGGCACCGTAGCAATTTCAGATTTTTGGAGAAACAAGTGAATAAATTTCTCTTCTTAAATGTTTGTGTTTGGAAGACAAATCCATGTGAAAGCTGGTGCTTATGTATGTGATGTTTTCAACAGACTCTCTGTAATCCTTATGCCTTAACCACTCATTCTAGCTTGTTCTTGCTTATGAGGCACTGATTATATTATATGTCCCTAAATCCTTATATATAAACCAAGAAATGTGAGGTTGAAATCATCACCACTATCTCGAACACATTCATTTGCCTGAAAGACGTTCCAAGTATATATCATTCCATTCCCACACCTTCACTTCAGCTAGACTTAATCTAGTACAAGCATGGCCATTAGCCGGATTCTGAAAAGGTCTTATCAGGAGGAAAGACATCAAATTCAGCTTAAACAAATGTCCCCAAAGGGTCATTTTGCTGTATATGTTGGAGAGAGCAAAAAGAAGCGTTTTGTTGTACCATTATCGTACCTGGATCATCCTTCATTCCAAGATATGCTGTGCCAAGTTGAGAAAGAATTTGGATACGATCATCCAATGGGAGGTCTCACCATCCCTTGTACTGTGGAATCATTCATGGATCTAATTTCTTGATAGAAAAATTGACCTACAAATAGCTAGCTAGCTTTTCTATATAGGATGAACATTTTGTAGACTTATTGATCACTATTTTCTTTGTCCTCTCATCTTTCGCCGTGGTTTGCAATCCTGGCTTGAATACTGTATTCATGGACTAATTGTTACAGTATGATAGATGAAAAATTAGCCATCTTATTAGAAATGTGTTCCGCAGGCTCCGTTGGACAAAATGCATATTATGAGCTCCCAATTGTTTGCACAGATTCTAAGCTCATGATAATATCTCAGTTTTGCGCTTTAACTGCTCAAAATCCGCCATCAAACAAGCAATTAAAATCAATCACCACAAAAATAAAGAGATTAGAGTTTACCAGCTTTTCTCCTGATTTTGTTTAATAAGTAACATTACAATGTTAGTAATAAACTATAAATAATCCCGCACTTGGCGAGAATTGAACCTATAACCTCTAGTGTCATGACACCTCAGTTTAACCAATTGAGCTAGACCTCATTGGTCTTTTCTCCTGATTCCTGAGAATCGAATTTGACAAACCATAGTAACACATACTCCACAAGCTAGAACAAACATTCAATCTATACACACTCACAAAATCAATCAAGTATCCACTGAGTTCGGGAAAATTGAACTGATAATGAGAGAAACCGCAATAGAGTTTATAAAGTAAGCTCTGTTTAGATGATGAAGAGAAGCAGGAGCCATTGGATCACTTTGATTCCGTTATGATCTGACGGCTTCAGATCGGCCCCTCTCTTTATCAACTGACGAACTTAACCAATATATAGCTTCCTGAATTTCCAAAAAAGCCCCTGAACTTCTGAAGTTGTTGAATCACAGCCCATGATTTTTCTCAAACTTTACAAAACAAACTCCCTTGTTCTTCCAAATTTCTCAATCTGGACCGTCCAAGTGGCTGCATGCATGTGGTGTAATGTTATCTAGATTCTAGACTAGATTGTTTTACTTTTACCCTTTCTTCCAAAACAAACTCTCTTTGTAATGTTATCTAGTTACGATCAGAAACATGTTTCTATAACTGAGTTCAAAAGTCTTGATACATCCAATGTGGTGCAGTTCAGAAACATGTTTATATCACTTCTTATTATCTTTGCAGATCATTCTACTACGTGAAGTCTGATACATTAATTACATGTTTCTATGACTCTGCTATATATACTACATGAACTGCAAATTTGAGCATGAAAGAATTGAAAGTTGAAATGAGTCTTCTATCACTTTCAATAGTGTCAATGAAATTATTATCTGAAGAACTTAGAGCTAATTTCTCTGTACCTGTTTATGTTCCTAACTCGTTATATATCTGGTCACTGTTTTTCGCAAATATTGGATGGATAAGTAGACAGCAACACCAGCTCAAGTGAATAGAAGTTTGAAAGTGTTTGCATGCTATCAACCTTAAGTAGGCCTGACCATACAGTTTCTACAAAAATATGTACAGAAACATCTATTATATGCCACCCAAATTACAAACTCTTGACATTATTTTGCTTTAAATTCTTTTGAATATCTGAAGACAAGTCCATGTGATTACTCATGTGCTTTTTTTTACGGAACTTCTCTAGCTAGAACCACATATTCATTGCCTCTTAACAACTTGATGAAGATCTTATCTATATATAGATGAGACCTCTCTGTTTCTAAGCTCACAACAAGAAACTAAATCTCAATAAACAGCTCTAACTTTAATAGAAGCTTTCCAGAATTCTAATATCTCATATAGAACCATGGCAATCATGCGAATGCTCAAACGATCATTATCATCTGAAGGAAGGTCTAGTCTAACTGATGTCCCCAAGGGCCATTTAGCAGTTTATGTTGGAGAGTACGAAAAGAAGCGGTTTGTCATTCCATTATTATATCTCAACGAGCCTTCGTTTCAGGATTTGTTATGCCAAGCTGAAGAAAAATTCGGGTTCAAGAATCCAACGGGGGGCCTCACCATTCCTTGCAGTGAAGACTTATTCATGGATCTCACTTCTCGTTTGTCCAGAAACGATAGACACTAGGCCTAGGCACGAAATTTTGTAGATTTTAAAGAACATAGAAGGCTTTGTTTTCTTTTTCAGGCATAGATAAGATACATTTTTTAGCATTACGATATATCTATGTACTAATTCATGGTGTTGGTCAGCAAATGGACCATGTATATTCGTACACATTCAAATGGAAAAGCATTATGATCTGTTTGGATTTTTTACAATTCTTTTCGGAGCTAAATATTTGGAAATGCTTACCATTAACCATGTTGCTCTTTTCTACTTTCATGAGTGAGTTATTTTCCTATGCAGTAACATCATCATCTTGAATTTACATAAAACTATAATTCAGGCTGAGAAAAGTAACAGAATTTGGATTAGTTCTTCTTTTTTTAATTTTTTAGAAGACGTCTCATACACATGCAAGACTTAAAACTTGAAACCTTGATCAAGGAAACTCGAGTACTCATCACTTGAACTAAACAGAATGATGTGTTGAATCTTCCGTTAGCTTAAAAGATTTTTAAAAACCTCAGTTCTGATACTGCGTACTGGTAAAGCGTTCGTTTATATAGAACGAATATGTCTATGATAGCAGCAACGATAGCAGTTAATGTTCAACCTGCTCAATGCAGTTCCGTGGAATAATGCAGATCAAGATCATTCTATGTGATTAAATGTAAAACATTTATAAACAGTAACTAAAAGATCAACATTACTGATGAACTTGTAAAAATCATCAAGTCAAGAATCTATTGTGACCAAACTTCACATGTGCTGCCCTGCTAACCAACAACAATAAGTAATACAAGACAGCTCAGTTTGGACTAATTCTTGTAGATAAGAGCAACCTAGCTACCTCAGAACATGAATTTGTTAGGTACCTTTTCAGGAGGCCCTTCGAGGGCTATGCTACTATTTACAGATGCCACAAATATGCCAAGCCTGGTCCAAATTGTAACGTAAAGGCGAGCATCTCTTGTAGGGCAAATGAATAATTTTTCGGATTCTTAAATGTGTTTGTCTTTAGAAGACAAATTCATGTGAGGGCTGATGCTTGTGTTTGTGACATTTGAACAGCCTCTCTGTACTCCTTATGGCCTTAACCACTCATTATAGTTCTTGCATTATGAAGTACGGAGAAGTTATCTATATATATGACACCAAATATGAGTTTGAAATCATCAACATTATCTCAAACACAGAAAAGTACTTCTCAGCTCCACTCACAATATTTCAGAGTGTTCACTTACAGTCTTACATAAAGCAACCATGGCTATTCCAAGGATACTTAGACGGTCTTTATCAGCTGAAAAAAGATCAAGTTTGACAGGATCTAATGTCCTGAAAGGGCATTTTGCTGTTTATGTTGGGAAGACCCAAATGAAGCGTTTTGTTATTCCAGTGTCATACTTGAATGATCCTTCATTCCAGAATTTACTACGTCAAGCTGAAGAAGAATTCGGGTTCACTCATCCAACTGGTGGCCTCACCATACCTTGTAGCGTGGAATCATTCATTGATGTGATCTCCCGCTGAGGGAAAACATGATATAAATACAATTAGCTTTTTCTAGGATGACAGTTATGTAGACTAGCTTCGAAAAAAATTGTTTTGTTTTTTTCTTTCTTTTTGCCATGGAATATGTTCCTGGCATGGAAGTTACAGTATGAATAGATGAAACATTAGCCCATTTTTCAGACCAGATTCTGTATGAACTCAGAAATTCAAACAAAGACATAATAGTCCATTTATGAACTTGAAAACACATTTCAGAGGATATATATATATATATATCTCCTTTTCTGTACTTAATTATATATCCTGTTGCCTCCTCTTTTTCTGTCGAAATTTAACAGTAACTAAAAACACCTCCTTCATAGTGAAACCAGAATAGCAGAATAGTAACAGGGATTAATATGAAGGAACGAAAAATCATATCAACTTAGAACTTGTGATCAAACTCCACACAGCTAACAGCTTGTCCTACCTGCTGACCAAGTGTAAGATTGAAAAAATACAAAGTAGCAAAGTTTTGGCTAAAAACAGGCACATAAACCAATCATGATCAAGTTGTTCATAAGGTTAGGTTCTCCCTTCGAGGGTCCTTTGAGGGCTGTGTTGCTGTCTAATAGAGAACTGTAGGTTCGAATGCCAAGAAAGAGTATTTTTGGTGTAGCAAATAAACTATCTTATTGTCTGAATGCCCTACTAAACTAAACAGGTAGCTATTTATAAATATATAAAGACTAATCCTAATTCTTCTAAGACTCTAACCTCTAACCTCTAAGATCTTAGATTAGATAAAAGAAACCAACTTAGAATCTACTTCAATCTACTAACATAAACTTTGAGTTCTAGAAGGAGTAATTATTAACGTAACACTGACTTATTGATTCCACGGATTAGCTATGCCTGGTCGAAAAATGTAACATAAAAGAAAATTGTATTTTCTGATCATAGCGTTTGGATGGATAAGAAGTAAAATCATTCTTCTGGTGGCCTCACCATACCTTGTAGTGAGGAATCATTCATGAATATGATCTCTCGCTAAGGGAAGAACAGGATAAAGATGCAAGTAACATTTTAAGGATGGCAGTTTTGTAGGCTAGCCTTGAAAAAATTATGATGTGTTTCTTCTTTTTGCCACCGAGTATGTTCCTGGTATGAAAATTGTACTGGTGAACAGAGTTACAGAATGAATAGACAAAACATTATCCCATTTTCCAGAACAGATACTATATAAACTCAACAATTCAAACAAACACACATTAGCCCACACATAAAGAATATTTAGACCAAATAACAAGGTCTCACACAGACATGGGTTATTTCTTCAAATACTGAAAATCTTAAATCAGTTGGAGAGTTTTTGCAAGAGAGTTTCTATAGAATAATACAAAAGGCCGATGTTTACAGTTTTCCTTTAGTTGTAAAAGAAGGGGGTCCCCCTATACGCTCCAACAAGACACTCTCCAAGAATTTGATTCTTGCTTACAGAGAACGTAAATAGTGCAGGCCAGTAGAAATCATCCCAAGAATGTGAACTCTATATTGCCAATAAGCCTATTTTTTCACATAATTTTCTACGTATATATTCTGATCTACATGTTCAGATACTTCTGTAGTTCTGTTTCACAAAATGATATATCATTGATCTTTTGTCAAATCATATCACAAACTGTTTTTGCTCATGATCTTACTGAACCATCAAATATGATTAAACATTCTTGAGGGTCCTATGAGACCTTGGTTGAGCTGGCTTATGGATTCTTATGTCACCACAGTTATAAATTAAAATACTTCATCATTCTGCTTAAAAATCTTTTGTATATCTGAAGACATGTCCATGTGATTATTCATTTGCTTTTGTTTACAGAACTTCTCCAGGAGCGACATATTTCATTTATACAACACAAAAAACTAAACCTCAAGAAACTCACCTTAAAGTTCCATCAAGCTTTCCGGAAATCTAGCTAATAATACACAAGCATGGCAATCATACAAATGCCCAAACGATCCTTATCCTCTGAAAGGAGATCTAGTTCAACTGCTGTCCCAAAGGATCACTTGGCAGTTTATATTGGAGAATACGAAAAGAGGCGGTTTGTAATTCCATTATCATATATATTTGAATGAGCCTTCGTTTCAGGATTTGCTCTGCCAGGCCGAAGAACATTTCGGTTTCAATCACCCAATGGGCGGCCTCACAATTACATGCAGTGAAGACTTGTTCTTGAATCTCACTTCTCGTTTGGCAAGAAACGATACACACTAGGCCATGTAATACATAATTTATTTATTTTTGTAATTATTTAGTTTGTTAGAGAACACAAGTAGGCCTTGTCTTCCTTTTCAGGCACAGAGAGGATGCATTCTTCTGTAAATAGCAAGATGTAATCTACAAATGGATAATATACATTAATTCTGTAATACTTGCATATGATCCTCTTTAACATTGTAGCTCTTTTCTCATTTATGTCTCATGAACTTTGTTTACAAGAACTTTAGTCCACTGAGTTGATTTTCCGGTTTATATACACAGTGCACTGACACACATAATTCAAGATGGAGAAAAAAACGAAGAAAAAGAAAAACAAATGGACTTGATTCTTTAGGCCTCATGTTCAGTTTTCCTTATTCATAAGACTTGAACTTGAGATCTTGATTTTTGAAACTCAAGCCATCATTACTTTTTCAGTTGAACTTACATGTTACAATCCAATTTGCTGTTGGTCTCTATATTAGCTTTAAAGCAGAGAAGCTCAGTACTGATTCTACGTACTGTAGAGTTCGTTATCAGAAAACATGATCACATTTATGGCACTATAGTAGCATAGTTAAGTTAATCTTTGACCAGGCCATTTCATTTCGGTCCATACGAATACGACGGAATACCCAAGATTAATGCAGATTTCCATTCGGTTTAATGAAAAAACACGTCTAGAGTACAACTGTACAGTAACCACAAGAGCAGTACTTGAGATCAACTTGATAAAATATCATGAAGTCAAGAATCTATCATAACCAAACTTCACATGTTCTTCCCTGATAATCAACAACAATATGTAATATTTCCATTTGGCCTAAAACAGGTAGACAAGATCAACCTCAGTACACGAAATTTCTAGGGGTCCCTTCGAGGGATATGCTGTCCGTTTACAGATGCCACAAATAAGCCATGCCTGGTTAAAAAAGTACCTATATAATTGCATCTCTTGTAGGGAAAATGAAATAAATTTTCTGTTCCTATTATATTAAGACAAGTCCCATGTGAGTATGGTTCTTGTGTTTATGATGTTTCAATAGCCTCTCTGTACTCGTTATGTCCTTAACCAGTCATTATAGGTAGTATTTGAATTATGAAGCACTCATTATATTTCCCTATAGCCCATCTATAAATACATATGATCAACAAACTTGAGTTTCAAATCATCAGTATAATATTCTGAAACACATAAACAAACTTCTCCACACAAAAGATCAATATTTTGCAGCATTCACATAGATCAACCATGTCTATTCCAAGAATGCTCAGACGGTCTTTATCAACTGAAAAACGATCAAGTTCAACAGGATCTAATGTTCCAAAAGGGCATTTCGCTGTTTATGTTGGGGTGACAGAAATGAAGCGTTTTGTTATCTCAGTATCGTACTTGAACGATGCTTTGTTCCAGAATCTACTTCGACAAGCTGAAGAAGAATTCAGGTTCAGTCATCCAACGGGCAGCCTCACCATACCTTGTAGCATTGAATCATTCACTGATGTAGTTTCTAGGTCAGGGAGAACATGATAGACACAAGTTTCTCTTTGTAGGATGACAGTTTCGTTGACTAGATTCGAAAAATATTCTTATGTTTTTTTCTTTTCTGCCTTAAAATATGTTTCTGCAGGATAGAAAGTTGTATTTCACAGACACAACTTACAGTATGAATTAATAGACGAAACATTAGCCCATTTTCAGAACTAATTCTTAATGAACTACTCAACAATCCAGGCAGTTCCATTTTAGAACTCCAAACAAAATACATGTACATCTGATATGGCATTTTTTATTGATCTGAATTACTTTGCGCTATCCGAATACTACGTCAATTTCTATATAACTGTTTCAAAACCACTGAAGATTTGCAAAAAAAAAAAAAAAAAAAAAAAAAAAAAGAGGAAGACACATACAACTGGATTGTCCATTTATTGGAAAGACGAAGTAAGTTTCACAATCAGAATATCTTTTTTTCCTCTTCTCTGATCACTAGTAGACAAGCTTCCTCAAGAAGTTGCACTCTAGCAAATCAAGAAAATATGTTTGTGTTTGGAAGACAAGTCCATGTGAAAGCTGGTGCAATTATGTTTGTGATGTTTCAACAGCCTCTCTGTACTTCTTATGCCTTAACCACTCATTCAAATCTTGTTACTGATCATATGTCCCTTCATGTAGCCATCTATATATATATGACCAACAAATGTCTACTTGAAATCATCAAAACGATCTCAAACACTTTCATTTGCTATAAAGACATTCTAAGTATAAAGTATCCTTTATACATTTTCATCTTCACTCCAGTCAGTCTTACTCCAGTACAAGCATGGCCATTAAAAATTCTGAAAAGGTCTTTATCAGGAGTAAGAACATCAAATTCAGCGGAAATACACGTTCTGAAGGGTCATTTGCTGTTTATATTGGAGAGAGCGAGAAGAAGCGTTTTGTGGTACCGTTATCGTACCTGAATCACCCTTCATTCCAAGACATGCTATGTCAAGCTGAGGAAGAATTCGGATATGATCATCCAATGGGAGGCCTCACTATCATCCCATGCAGCGTGGAATCATTCATGGATCTAATCTCTCGATAGGAGTCGATGTACAAATAGCTAGCTTTTGTATATAGCATGAACATTTTGTAGACTAGTTTATTGCATTCCTGGCTTGAATACTGTATTCGTTGCTACGTGTTATATAGGGTATGAGTAGATGAAAATTTAGTCATTTTATTTAAAATGTGTTCCGCAGGCTCCGTAGGACAAAATATCGTTATCTTAGCCCAATTGGTTTCACAGATTCGACATGTAGTAAACAACTCAAAGATTAGATGATGAGGAGGAGCAGGAGCCGTTGGATCACTTTGATTCCGTTATGATCTGATAGTTCCAGATCATCCACACTGAACTTCCTTCCAATAAAACCCCTAAACTTCTCAAGTTGTTGAATCACACCCCATATTTTTCTCAAACTTAATACTACTACTTTGCTTTCATAAAACTCTGTTCATCTTCCTAATTTCAGTGAGCATTTACCTAAAGAGGATCGGCCATCATATCAATGGTTGATTTCTTTGTAATTGAGTAACTAAGATCCGTGTAATTTGAGTTTCTGCAGAATGAGGAGATGATGAAGCTTGTTCAGTTTAGGTACAAGAAAAGTAGCAGCACTAGTGTTTGATGAAATGCACCAGAGAATCATATCTGCATTAAAACTACATTTCCCCAGCTTAATTTATGGTTTTTTATATTGGGCAAATCATATATATCCTCCAGAAATTAACATATCATCTATTTTGGAATTTACAAAATCATATATATCCTCCAGAAATTAACATATCATCTCCAAACCCTCGCGAAAGTAGTTAACTTCCGTTGTTTACGAAGAGTTTCTTATGAAAATTCCCAATGTCAAGAAATTGGAAGTGAGGTACACAGTAGCAGACAGTGTTGTTGGCAGGTGTATATATGAAAAATCTCAGCAGTATGGTAAAACTGGAGTCACTATCTTGTTTTTTTAGTGGAATATATGGTTCCAATAATTAAATGAATATCTCGGAGTTGAATTTCTCCCACTCACTCAAAAGGTTAATTGAAGTTGTGGGATTGTGATATCACCTGAGAAGATATTGGGGAGATTAATCTGAATTTGGGGAGTATATAGTAATTTCAAAGTGTACATTGTGTTGGATTTGTTGTCACTTTTTCTTCTCTTCTCTTCAATCATTGTGTATTTGCTTTTGCCCTCTGTAAATATGTTTCTTTATCAATAAAAATAATATGTTAAACATTTAATAGTCCTCGAGTATCAGCAAGGATCAGTCTCGGATGTATATATATATGACTTGAATGTTGGCTTTGGAACATTTCTGATGATTAGTAAACAAACAGGAAGATACATGTGATTGCTTAGTTGCCTGTATGTTTATGTTTCTCAATCTCAGCACCACACACAGATTATAGATTATATGAAAAAGAATTGTAAACTTTTAGTGGTACAAATGAGGTACTCAATTGTGTTTGTTGCTGCTGTTGGTGACAGGGAATAGTGTTTCCTATTCATGAAATACATTATTGTGTGGCTGCATGATATCTTTCATAATACTTGGAGACAAACAAATTCATGTGATCCTTCATGTGGTTTAGTACTCTGGTCTTTCAAGTTTCATCAGGAACCACAAACTTTCTGGTGAAGGATAAACCTCATTAATGTCCAGTTCAATTCTGTATATATAGCAATCCCATTGCTTGGCTAAAAATCAGCAACAACTTCTCACTAAACAAGATCATATTTCTCAGCTTTCACATTACTTTACGAGTATCTTTCAACACAACCATGGCTGTTTACAGAATGCTAAGACGGCCTTCATCAGACGAAAAAATATCAATGTCCACAGGAGCTAATGTTCCAAAAGGGCATTTTGCTGTTTATGTTGGGGAGACGGAGATGGAGAAGAAGCGTTTCATTGTTCATGTATCATACTTGAACGATCCTTCATTCCAATATCTTCTATCTCAAGCTGAAGAAGAATTTGGGTTCGATCATCCAATGGGTGACCTCACCATTCCTTGCAGTGTGGAATCATTCGTTGATGTAATCGGAAGAACTACTATGATATAGATACACACAGTTCTTGTATAGGAAGACTGCTTTGTAGAGTAGCTTCATAATTTTGTTTTTGTTTTGTCCTTTTTTTGGCTATGGAACACATTCTTGACTGGTAAAGTGTAACCATGGACAAAGTAACACTGTGAATACTGAAAAGATGAAAATTAGTCACCATTAGATTGGAAAACTATATTGTAGCAAAAAAATCTACATGAACTCAAATTCACTATTTTCTGTTCTTACTGATGTCTCATTTTGCCTCATCTTTTTACTGTCTAATTTAACGGTAAAAATACATCCTTGACAGCAAAGTCAATAATGTTTCCTAATAGTAACAGGGAGTTAACATGAAAGAAGGAAAAATCAAACTCCACATGACCTGTCCTGCTAACTAATTAACCACCATATTGATAGTAAAATACATGCTAGCTCAGTTTGGCCTAAAACAGGCAGATAAGACCAATCGTTATCAATTTGGTCATAAAGTTAGGTTCTTTCGTTGGAGAGTTTCCTTAAGGGCTATTTTGCCGGCGGCCTATTGATGACACAGATAAGTCGAACCTCTAAAAAGAAACAAGTTTGAATAGTGTATTTTCTGATCGTAGATTCATAGGACATGAAATGATCTTAGATTCATAGGACATGCATGTTTCTATGACTGACTTCCAAAGTGTTGATACAGCTCATTCTGTTCCGTGAAGTCTGATACCATGGTTCAATAACTCTGCCACAGATTACAGCAAATTTGAGCATGAAAGAATTGAAAGCTGAAATAAGTCTCCCATCACTTCCAATAATATGAAGTGTTGGCAATGGAGTCACCATTTGAGAAACTTAGAGCTAATCTCTCTTTACCTGTTTACGTCCCAAACTTGTTATATATCTAGTCACTTTTGTTTTCGTAATTATCGGATGGATAAAAAGACAGCAACACTAGCTCAAATGAATTGAAGTTTGATAAAGTTTCTAAGAAATATGTACAGAAACATCTATTATATGTCACCAAAATTAATGACAAACTTTTCATATTATTTTGCTCTAAATTCTTCTGAATATCTGAAAACAAGTCCATGTGATGGCTCATATATGCTTTTGTGTACTTGCTAATGTTCAACCTGCTCACTGCATTTCCATGGCATAAATGCAGATAATTCTGTTCGATTAAGTACTGTTAAACATGTCTACACAGTAATTGAAAGAACGCGCACTAGGGATCAACTTGTTAAAGATCATCAGGTCAAGGATCTATCAATGACTAAACTTCACATGGCCTGCCATATTAACCAACAACAATAAGTAATACGAAGTACAAGACAGCTCAGTTTGGCCTAATACTTGTAGATAAGAGCAACCTAGCTACCTCAGAACATGCATGAATTTGTTAGGTACCTGTTCAGGGGGGCCCTTCGAGGGTTATCATTTACAGATGCCACAAATATGCCAAGCCTGGTCCAAATTGTAACGTAAAGGCGAGCATCTTTTGTAGGGCAAATGAATAATTTTTCGGTTCTTAAATGTGTTTGTCTTTAGAAGACAAATCCATGTGAAGGTTGATGCTCCTGTTTGTGATGTTCCAACAGCCTCTCTGTACTCCTGAGATGACGTCCTTAACCACTCATTATAGCTCTTACATTAGGCATCTATATATATGACCACCAAATATGTGTTTTAACATCATCAACATTATCTCAAACACAGAAAAGAACTTCTCAGCTACACAAAAATATTTCTCAGTGTTCACTTTACAGTCTTGCATAAAGCAACCATGGCTATTCCAAGCATACTTAGACGGTCTTTATCAGCTGAGAAAAGATCAAGTTTGACAGGATCTAATGTCCCGAAAGGGCATTTTGCTGTTTATGTTGGGGAGACCCAAATGAAGCGTTTTGTTATTCCTGTATCATTCTTGAATGACCCTTCATTCCAGAATTTACTACGTCAAGCTGAAGAAGAATTCGGGTTCACTCATCCAACTGGTGGCCTCACCATACCTTGTAGCGTGGATTCATTCATTGATTTGATCTCTCGCTGAGGGAGAACATGGCATAGATACAATTAGCTTTTTTTTTAGGATGACAGTTATGTAGACTAGCTTCGAAAAAAATTGTTTTCGTTTTTTTCTTCTTTTTTGCCATGGAATATGCTCCTGGCATGAAAGTTGTATTCATGAACAAAGTTAATTTTCAGACCAGATTCTGTATGAAGTATGAACTAATTTAAGAATTCAAAGACATATTAGCCCATCTGTGAACTTGAAACACACATTTCAGACCAAATCTCGTTTTCGGTTCATATTGATATCTCCTTTTGCCTCTTCTTGTACTGTCCAAATTAAACAGAAAAAATACCTCCTTGACAGAAAAATGAAGAACAGTAACACGGGGATTAATATGAAGGAATGAAAAATCACATCAACTAAGAAATTTCTTGTGATCAAACTCCACATGGCCTGTACGTCCTGCCTGCTGACCAACTGTAAGACTCCTAAAATACAAAGTAGCTAGCAGTTTGATAAAAACAGGACAGGTAAAACCAATCATTATCAATTTGTTCATTATGTTAGGTTCTTCTTTGGAGAGTCTCCTTTGACTTGCATGGATTAGTCATGACTGGTGAAAAAATGTAACATATAAGAATAATGTATTTTCTGATCATAGTGTTTGGACGGATAAGCTTAAACTCATGATCTTACATTTATATAAACTAAGCAGAATTTGGTTTGTATATATAAACTTAAGACCTTGATTAAGGGAACTCGTGCCCTCGTCACCTGAGCTTTACAGTATAATCTGTTGTGGATTGTAGTAGTAATGAAGCAATGTACTGATTTATATATAGTTCGTTTATATGATCACATAAACAGATCATCTTCAAGCTTCATTTTAGCTCATTCTATATGGCATATAGAGGAATGCAGACCAGTCTGTGTATCCAGTTAATGGTAAAACATGTCTTGAGCACAGCACTAGAAGAATCAACTTGCGAAAGAACCATCATGACCAAATTTTACATGTCCTGCCTTGCTAACCAACAACAATATGTAATTCAATGTGGCCCAGTTTGGCCTAAAACAAGTAGATAAGAGAAACCTCAGCATGTACACGAATATGTTAGGTTCCTGTCCAGGGGGACCTTTGAGAGTTATGCTGCCTCTTTACAGATATCACAAATAAGCCAATTCTTGTTGAAATTAGATGAGCATCTTTTGTTGAGAAAGTGAATAAATTTCGGTTCTGATATGTTTATGTCTTTGGAAGACAAAATCCATGCGACAGTTGGTGCTTGTGTCTGTGATGTTTCAACAGCCTCTCTGTAATCCTTATGTCCTTGACCACCCATTCAATCGAGTTCTTGAATTATGGATCACTGATGATATGTCCTTATAGCCATCTATATAAGTGACCAACAAATGTGAATTTTGAAATCATCAACACAATTTCAAACACAGAAAAAACTTCTCCACACAAAAGCTCATATTTCTCAGTAACCGGCTATTCCAAGAATACTTAGACGGTCTTTATCAGCAGAAAAAAGATCAAATTTGACAGGAGCTAATGTTCCAAAAGGGCATGTTGCTGTTTATGTTGGGGAGACAGAGACAGAGAAGAAGCGTTTCATTGTTCATGTATCATACTTGAATGAGCCTTCGTTTCAAAACCTTCTATCTCAAGCTGAAGAAGAATTCGGGTTCGATCATCCAATGGGTGGCCTCACCATTCCTTGCAGCGTGGAATCATTTGTTGATGTAATTATCGCAAGAAGATGATATAGATACAACTAAAGTCAAATGAAATGAGAAATATGTTGCGATCAAACTCCACATGGTCTTTCCGCTAACCAACTGCAAGATTAAAAATTCAACTAGCTCAGTTTGGCCTAAAACTGGTCGTTATCAATATGGTAATACAGTCAGGTGAGGTTCTTCTTTGGAGAGTCCTTTGTGGGCTATGGTAATACATTTATACCAAATAACGAAACGTAAAACTAATGTTTTTTCTGATCATAGGACAAATGAACAATCAGAAACATGTTTCTATAATGTACTCCTTATAAACTGCAAATGTGAGCATGAAAAAATTGAAAGTGAAATAAGTTTTCTATCACGGTCAATATATAGTGTCAATGAAATCATTACCTGTTTAAGTGTTTATGTTCCTTTGTTATATATCTAGTAGTTCCTTTTTTTTTTTCTCACGCAATTATCGGATAGATAAGTAGACAACAACACCAGCTCAACTGAATTGAAGTTTGAGAGTGTTTGCTAGCAACCTTAAGTAGGCCTGACCACATAGTTTTTGGAAATTATGTACAGAATTACAGAAACATATATTATATGTCACCAAAATGATAAACTCTTGACATTATTTTGCTTTAATTTTTTCTGAATATCTGAAAGACAATTTTATGAGAAACTCTAATGTTCAACCTGCTCACTGCATTTCCATGGCATAAATGCAGATCATTCTGTTCGAATAACTGTTAAACATGTCTAGACAGTAATTACAAGAACAGCACTGGGGATCAACTTGTTCAAAATCATCAATTTGAGAATCTATTGTGACTAAAATTCACATGACCTGCCCTTGTAACCAACAACAATAAGTATTACAAGACAGCTCAGTGTGGCCTAATACTTGTAGATAAGAGCAACCTACAACATGCATGAATTTGTTAGGTACCTGTTAAGGGGTCCCTTACAGGGTTATGCTACCATTTACATTTTACAGATGCCACAAATATGCCAAGCATGGTCCAAATTGTAACGTAAAGGCGAGCATCTCTTGTAGGGCAAATGAATAATTTTTCGGTTCTTAAATGTGTTTATGTTTAGAAGACAAATCCATGTGAAGGCTGATGCTCCTGTTTGTGATGTTCCAACAGCCTCTCTGTACTCCTGAGATGACGTCCTTAACCACTCATTATAGCTCTTACATTAGGCATCTATATATATGACCACCAAATATGTGTTTAACAGTTTAACATCATCAACATTATCTCAAACACAGAAAAGAACTTCTCTCAGCTACACAAAAAATATTTCTCAGTGTTCACTTTACAGTCTTGCATAAAGCAACCATGGCTATTCCAAGCATACTTTGACGGTCTTTATCAGCTGAAAAAAGATCAAGTTTGACAGGATCTAATGTATATAATATGTTCTGCATTTCAAAATTCTGAAGGTAATGATGGAGTATATGTTCATTCAGTAGTTTAATTACTAGAGTTATTTTTAATTTTACATGTTTAAAGATGTTCAGAGATTAAATTTGTAATGCAAGGTTGAAAGAGAATATGACATACTTGTACAAGCCACATACATGTATATAGCGGGGGGCAATTGGCAACACACCGTGTGTAACACGGTGCAACACTCCTAGTTGATTTAAGGTGAGGTGCTCCAATACCATAAATCAACCACCACTCCAGTGGATCCATCTCCCATGCATCTTGCTCGGATTGAATCTTGATCATTGAAATAATCACGTAAACCAAAGAACTTGGCAAGCTCCGCATTTGCTTCTTTATGTGCATCATCATTCGGGAAAAGACGTTTCAAGCACACCACATCATCTTTGGGTGGTTTGAGAATGTGGGTGTTCCTTTTTCCATTGTTCTGTAGTGCACCTACAAACAATAGAAGATATCAGAACAAGTATCGAATAGAAGTTATTACAAAGTAATAGAAATAGCAAGTAAGCTTATTACCTGGGATCTAGTAAATAAGCCAAACAATACAGCGGATTAGTCTGTTTCAAAAAAATACAGCGGATTAGTACTTCTATCCCACCTATCTTCCAATATATGTCGGACAACAGTCCAAAACAGTGATTCCTCAAGATCAGTTTTTTCTCGCGTTTGTATATGACTTTTCTCACCTGATGTATCATATTATCCCACATCTCATACACCAAGTGAAGACAAGCTTTATCAGTATCACAACTTCTAAGCATCGGTAAATAGGCTCTGTAAAATCAAGAATGTACTCAACCAAATTCCACCATGTGTCATCCAGCAAAATTTGTTTGACAGTTGATGCTTTTTGGACATCATCGTCACGGTATAAAGACCACTTGGGACTAATGACCATTGCTTGCAGATGATCTTTCACTTCTTTAAATCTTATCAACATTATAATCATCAAAGCAAAATGAGTTTCAGCAACCACAAGTAACTTAAGTTTGGAAAACTCATTAAACATTGCAAGCCTCATGGAATGGTTCATTATAAAGTTCCGTATCATAACAGCAGTTTTGATAATCTCCGTGATCCAGTGACATTCAGCATAAGCAAATCCATTTGACTCTGTGTTTTTTGCAGCACATATATTTTTCAGTGCAAGGTTAAGACTTAAGAGTATGTACTACACATGGAGTCCAGAAAATACTAGGAAAATCTTGTTCAACCAACAAACCTGCTGCTTATAACACAGGCACATTATCAGTGATGACCTGAACCACATTAGTTGAATACTTGAACATGCATGCCAAGTTACATGTTTGACCAACTCTAAACCAAACTCGTCAAGCATGCCAAGTTTATGTGAACTTGTTGTTGTTGAGCAGATAGACACCTAGCTAGCTAGTATTTAATAGTACAGTCTCCATGCTCATTTCATTACTATTACTACTCACCAAATAGCTGCATACTAAAATCTTTACTCAAACAACTTCAAAACACCAGAGATTAATTCATTTGGAAATATGGCAGGAATTTTAGTTTATGCATTCTCATTTGCTCTTGCTTTGCTTTCTACTAGTATGGTTCTCACTTCTCATGCAGGTCCTGCCAGTGCCATCATCACCTTCGGCGACTCTATCGTTGATGTCGGGAACAACGACTATATTCTAACCATCTTCAAGGCAAACTATCCGCCTTACGGCCGTGACTATTTTAATAAAACAGCCACGGGGAGGTTCTGCAATGGCTTACTGGCGACCGATATCCTAGGTAACTCAAATTCCATAAATTCATGTATTTAGCTGTAGAAAATGTCTTTGCTAACATAGAATTTGACTTTGGTTTCAGCTAACGCTCTTGAAATGACAATCCAGCCACCTTACCTTAGCCCGGAGGCCAGAGGGAAGAACCTTATCAACGGAACAAACTTCGCTTCTGCGGGTGCAGGATACGATGAACACACATCCCTTCAAAGTGTAATAATCATCAATTCACAAACTTGACTTGATCAGTTTTATAATGATTCGAAGCGGTATATTGGCATTCTTACATGAGAAATTTTTCTTGCAGGCTGCAATTCCAATGTCACAACAGATAGAGTACTACAAGCAGTACCAGCGTAGGCTAACAAGGGTAGCAGGAAAAGCTAGGGCAGAAAGAATTCTAACCGATGCATTGTACGTGGTTTCTGCTGGTAGCAGTGACTTCATACAGAACTATTATATCAATGTTCTGCTCAACCAGGCCTTCACTCCCGATCAGTACTCCGCATACCTTGTCAGCCTTTTCACGAATTATATCAGGGTACATTATACAGATCCTTCCAACTAGTATATCATAAACCAACTAAATCTTTAAACAGAGGGTGTACATGTATGGTTAGATAATTTGCTAATGAATTAACCTTGTTTTACACAGACCTTGTATGGCTTGGGAGCCCGTAGAATCGGGGTGACTTCACTTCCACCGCTAGGCTGCCTTCCCGCTGTAAGAACGCTATTTGGATTCAGTCAGAAAGGTTGTGTCTCAAGAATAAACAGAGATGCTCGAGAATTCAACAGGCAGATCAATGCAGCTGCATCCCAGCTGAGGAATCAGACTTCAGGCCTAAAGCTTCTTGTATTCGATATCTACCAGCCTCTCTACAACCTCATTGCAAACCATACGATACTTTCCAGTAAAGGTACCCTGAAACTCCTACCATTAAACTTAAGTCTGAATTCAGGATGCATGAAAGAAACATATATACATCAAAGATAAAATAACTAAGTGCAACTAGAGCTACCACCTTCTGATTACAAACTATATATACGTACACCAAAGAAATAATGTGATTGTTTCTCTTGGCTTTTGTATTGCAGGATTTACACAAGCAGAGAAAGGTTGTTGTGGGACTGGGACAATAGAGACAACAACATTGTTGTGCAATCCAATTTCAATTGGAGGAACGTGCAAGAATGCGTCTCAGTATGTGTTCTGGGACAGTGTGCATCCATCGGAGGCAACTAATGCATATCTAATGCCTTTCTTGGAGATTCAAGGGATTTCCCTCATTAATGGTTGATGTGTATTCGATTCTTTTTCTTTTTCTTGCCTTGTTAACTTATAAAGCTTATAAAGCTATTCTTGTATGGGTTGATGAATGTAATACAAAGTTCTTATTCCTATCTTTCTCTCCAAGTCTTCTTCTCTCAAAACATTGAAGCTCAGTTACAAAAATCAGTAAATTGGTTCCCATATCTAGTGAATTGTTGGGACCCTTTTTTCTTAAACAAAGGATAAACTGAGGATAATCATTACTTAATCCTACCACATAGAAGAGGTAGGGACAGAAATCAAGTCCATTCAGATATGAATAACCAACTATATATAGATAGCACAGAACATGCTCTACTCTATATAGCTAATTGATTTTGAATGAAGGGCTTGATCGTTTAAGATATGCCAGGTCGCTTCTGGCTGGCTGCTTCGTTTCCGTTGAACTTTCAAAGTTTGTTGCATCTCGAAGA
The DNA here is from genome assembly GCA_028274465.1 of Plantago ovata. NCBI lineage: Eukaryota > Viridiplantae > Streptophyta > Magnoliopsida > Lamiales > Plantaginaceae > Plantago > Plantago ovata. The sequence continues at coordinate 44,939,408 of CM051455.1, read as the reverse complement.
GGCCTCATAAAGATCTCTTTTGAAATGAATTGAACTCATACGTGAATTCTTCAGTGCTTCTGCATATTAAACCAATTCCTTTTTAGCTATTGCTTGGGCATCTTCAAAGGGCAATATATCTGAAACTGTATTATTCTCATCTTCTGTTATTGAGTCAATTCGTCTGAATATATTCAAGGAACCATCAACACTGGCTCTTCCAGAAGACCAGAACACCTGCTGCGCACTTCCCCCTGCTGTGCTCTTTTGTCCTCGAGAACCAGATCTTGGGAGATCTAACAAAAGCCTAGACGAAGCCGATGAAGTTCTTGATGTCTTATTGAATCCATCACCTCCAACATCAGTAATGCTTGACTTCAACGACATGCTTACAATATCATCCATAGAGGCAGCTCTTTCCAACAGTGAAGTGATGCCTGCAGAGCATTATGTTGCCCGCCTTTTTAGTAGCTTCATCAACTTGGAAAAGATTTTCTTTTTACTTGTTTTGTTAACTGACTGTGTATCAACAGAGAAATCATCAGCTTCACCAGAGTCTATGAGGTAAGACTGGGAAGATGACCACTGGTCAGAATCAGGATCAGTCAAATTTATTGTCTCAGGGTCCTTCTTTATTTGCATATTCAAGAATGCTCTACTTTCTGAATTTGGACTCAGTGTTTTTCTGAGATCTCTGGCAATGGTTTTACCCGGGCGAGGCTTGTAATTTCTCAGTTCATAGCGCAAGCATGCATGCATTTATCCGTCGGAGATAGACTAGTTCTTCCATTTCTGTTAATCTGTCAGCCTTCATTTGATCAAGTTCCTTCTTCAGATCCTTGTTCTCTTGTTTCAAAAGCCCACTCTCTTTGTGAAGTTCTTGCACCTGATACACAACATAGCCAAAAAGAAAACAATTAATTAAGAATTAAAGGATCGAAACCAATATAGGAGCCGATTACACGAAGCTCATTACAATTTTAACTCCATGGGCTTTATAAGTAGGCTGGCAGATTGCCTCACATTTTGAGAAAAGGTCGCAATAAATCAACTTTTGTTTTGAAAAAAATCCTCTTTATTTTGGTGCATCTCAGAAAAAACTCGGGATCTCTTTGTCAATTTTGAAATCACAGTAGATAATATTAGCCAAATCACAAGGTCATTATGGTCAATAGAATCTCAGTTATCTAAAGCAGATAACAAACAACAATGCTTCCATTCATAAGAACCAAAGAGAATCGAAGTGTCTTAAACCATGGACTTACTTCTTCATTATCCATAACCTTAGTAGCAAGCATTTGCACATACTCCAATTTCTGAGCCAGCTGTTCATCGTCAACCGTCTTCTTTTCTTGCTCGTGTAGCTTCATAACTCTATCTTGAAGGTTTAATATATATCTGTCCTCTGTTTCGTTCTGCTTCAGACCTAAGCTTCTTCCTTAGCACCTTTATCTTAGCTTTTGCAGATTCAAGTTCCATTACAGCTTTTCCGTAATCACACACTTGCGCCTCTAGCCTTCTGTTATCTAATTTTAAGGAATCTATCTTGAGATTATACAGCTTAGACTCCATACTGTTTAATTTGATCCGGTTCTGGAGCTCCATGATGACAGACAGTTTCCTGATCTTTAAGCCCATAATATAACACTCAAGCAACTGAGTTTCATTATCCATCGGAGGCAACTAACGCATATCTAATGCCTTATGGCGATGGTTAATGACTAATTGCCATACATGGTTGGTTAATGTGTATTTTTGTAAGAACTCTCGTAAGGGTTGATGAATGTAATACAAAGTTCTTAATATTCCTATCTTTCTCTCCAAGCTAAGTCTTCCTTCTCTCTCAAAACATTGAAGCTTAGTTACAAAAATCAGTAAATTGGTTGGGACTTTTGTTCTTTAACAAAAAATAAACTGAGAATAATCATCATTACTTAATCCTACCACATATGCTTCATTTCACCAGTCAGAATCAGGAGTGAGGGATAGAAATTAAATCCAGTCGAATGAATAGCCAACTATATATATATATATATATATATATATATATATATATATATAGAACTGTCAGAATATAGTTTAATTGATTTTGAAGTGAGACAGAGACATGTTCATCATGAATTAAAATGCTTTTAGGGGCAGCTATGCATTATATTCAACTTTCAAGATTAGTGTTCTTTAATTTAGATGGTGTAATATATACTGTATTTGTATTTTGGTTCACTATACTTACGGTGATCAAGCCATGCATGTGATTACTGTCTTAGTATAAAGCACGGTTTGGTTTTGGTTTGATTTCGGTGATCATGATATAGGGATTGATTGAGGAATACTAATGACGCAATGATATAAAAAAGGAAGAGAGTGATATAAGGCTGGAAAGCACAATATGAGAGCTTAAAAAAATGGAATAAAAATTTGCTGATCAATTAACTAAACTAACACCAAAGATTGATAAAATAATAGAATAATAACTAAACTAATAATTAAAAACCTACTGAAATACATGAAACCTATTACTAATATATCGATCAATGAAAGATCCTGCACCGCAAGCTGGTAGCTCCAAGCAAAAGACGTTGAATTAAAGTCGCATCATGACAACCGTGGTTGAGCTTCGAACAGCAAAACTCGCTGGCCGCCCTGTCAAACACCCTCCCACAGCTACTGAGTAACTCAGATACTGGGGTGCACGTATCTACTACTTTCGGAGGAGCAGGAGTAGGAGTTGTGTGTCTGGGAGGGGAAGGTGGGTTGGGAGTTGGAGTAGTTCTGTGTGTGGGAGGGGAATTAGAAGGTGGAGTAGTGTGGTGTCTGGGACGTGAAGGTGGATTGGGAGGGCCAGGCCAAGGGAATTGACCAAGAATGCAATGGAAGGGCTGGTCAAGTGGTTCCATGTTGCAAGTTGGATCATCAGGCCTGGAACTGTTGTCTGCAAGAAAGCAACGTAGCGGTCTGTTATTGAATGGTATGTTGCGGCAAGGATCATCATATGAATGCTGTGTTGGATTATGACGCTCAGACCAAGGCTTCTGAAAGCAGTATATCGGCCTGTCATTTATATCCTCGGCCTGGCAATTAGGATCGGGATAGTCAGATCCCTTTGCAGGGGCGGCGTTAACCAAACAGTACAATGGCCTGTTAAAGTACCCAAAGTTGCATGGATCATCCGAATCCGAATCTGCTTGGACACTCACATCGACTAGGTTCCGAGCTGTTATGGAGGTGACGGAGAATGACAGGACGAAAAGCAAGATGGTCAGGAAGAAGAAGAAAATCTTGGCCATGGCGTTTCGAGAGCTAGAAGTCCAGAACTAATTAAGCAATATACCGTGTGTATTTATACTAGCTTGTACGTGAGATCGAAGATGTGAACATCTCTTTATTACTATGCTCCTAAATAAATATTCATCTTTATCCATTAGTGAAAGACTCTACATATCTTTTTCATTTGCTACTTGAAAATCTATCCATTAATGTTATCGGATGATCAATCTTGGTTTAGATGATTGACTCCTGGAGGGAGTCTACTTCTTATATACTCATTTTATTCGTACTCGGGAGCCTACATGCTAGTTACCAAAAATTCTACGATTATTACTAGTCGTGTTCTGATTTTATATCATTTTAAAACAAGGGAATAATAAAGCAAAGTACACAGTTTATACAAGCGTTTGGATCAACATGCACAATATTCCACCGTCTTAATTAAGCTTAAGTCTAGATTTATTTAAGCTTAAGTCTAGATTTATTTGGTTGAGAATCATTAAGATCAATACCAGCAACACCATATATAATTATTTGTAAATGAAACAATTGAATTGCTCCCCCCACATACGTATATAGGAGTATGTGCGTTAAGCGCAGTTCCATTTCAGGTGACGATTCTTGCTTTCTGTCTCATGAGCTTTGTTTCCAAGAATTTTAGTTCCTCGATTTGATTTCCTCCTGTTATTTCTGGTCTAAGTTACACGGATCCTAATTCAGGCTGAAAATGTGAAATCATGGATTGATTCAATTCATTAGGCTTTAACAGCATAATGTATTTGTAACGCTGTATAAGCTTTAATGAAGAGAAGCTTAGTACGCACTCATATTATGTAGCTCTTTTTGGAGTTCAATACTAATTGCATATGTTGGCTTTGGAGCATTTCTGATGATTAGTATACAAACAGGAAGATATATGTGATTGCTTAGTTGCCTGTATGTTTATGTTTCTCAATCTCAGCACCACACACAGATTATAGATTATATGAAAAAAAATTGTAAACTTTTAGTGGTACAAATGAGGTACTCAATTGTGTTTGTTGCTGCTGTTGGTGACAGGGAATAGTGTTTCCTATTCATGAAATACATAATTGTGTGGCTGCATGATATCTTTCATAATACTTGGAGACAAACAAATTCATGTGATCCTTCATGTGGTTTAGTACTCTGGTCTTTCAAGTTTCATCAGGAACCACAAACTTTCTGGTGAAGGATAAACCTCATTAATGTCCAGTTCAATTTCTGTATATATAGCAATCCCATTGCTTGGCTAAAAATCAGCAACAACTTCTCACTAAACAAGATCATATTTCTCAGCTTTCACAATACTTTCCGAATATCTTTCAACACAACCATGGCTGTTTACAGAATGCTAAGACGGCCTTCATCAGACGAAAAAATATCAAGGTCCACAGGAACTAATGTTCCAAAAGGGCATTTTGCTGTTTATGTTGGGGAGACGGAGATGGAGAAGAAGCGTTTCATTGTTCATGTATCTGTAAGAATGTCAATCGATGCCCTCTCATTAATCACCAAGAATATATATATATACAACGAAATCCACTATTCTAGGCTATATTCTAGGACAAATATACATTCGTAATACATTCCTAATACATTCCTATCTCTACATTGTCGGTGTTGACCAAGGAGTTAACCTGTTCTGGTTTAACTCCTATGTGCTGTCTGGTTCAACTCCTATGTTCTAACACTCCCCCGTAGTCGAAACGGGAGGCGGACGAACATTGAGACTGGAACGAAAGTCTTCAAACAAGACCAAAGGCAACCCCTTCGTAAAAATATCCGCAATCTGATAACGAGAGGGAACATGATGAACACGAACCTCACCACGGGCCACCTTTTCGCGAACAAAATGTATATCTAACTCGATGTGCTTTGTACGCTGATGCTGGACGGGATTGCCGGTGAGATAAATTGCAGAGACATTGTCACAGTAGACAAACGTAGCCTTGCGCACCGGACACAGAAGCTCAAGGAGAAGATTCCGGAGCCACCATGACTCGGCCACAACATTAGCGACGCCACGATACTCGGCCTCAGCACTCGAGTGGGACAATGTTGCTTGACGCTTGGCGGACCAGGAGATCAGGTTGTCACCCAAGAAAACACAATAACCGGAGGTAGAACGGCGAGTGTCGGGGCAGCCGGCCCAGTCGGCATCAGTATATGCCACAAGATCGTGAAGAGAGGAAGGAGTGAGATGGAGTCCAAGAGACAGAGTGCCTTGGACATAGCGTAAGATACGCTTGAGAGCCTCCATATGTTCAGTGCGGGGATCATGCATGTGAAGACAGACCTGTTGAACCGCATAGGATAAATCAGGGCGAGTGAAGGTGAGATACTGAAGCGCTCTAGCTAAACTTCGATATAATGTAGGATCAGCAAAATGAGTCCCAACAGAGGCACTAACTTTTGGCTTTGTGTCAACGGGAGTAGCTGACGAGTTACACGAGCTCATGCCAGCTCGGTCAAGAATTTCAGCTGCATACCGAGACTGGGAAAGAAATAGGCCAGCCTTATGGCGAGTGACTCGAATGCCAAGAAAGTCATTAAGGAGCCCTAAGTCTTTCATAGCGAATTCCGAATTAAGCTTAGCCATAATCGAGTGCCGAAGCGCATCTGAAGAGGCAGTCAATATGATATCATCCACATATAGAAGCAAATAAGCAGTATCAGCCCCGCGGTTGTAGACAAACAACGAAGTATCACACTTACTATTGGAGAAGCCAAGAGTGGCGACGAAGTCAGCAAATCGCTGATACCACGCCCGAGGAGCCTGTTTAAGGCCATATAATGACTTCCGTAAGAGGCAGACAGCATCCGGGTGTGTCGGATCACGAAACCCCATGGGTTGATACATATAAACCGTTTCCTGCAAATTGCCATGGAGAAATGCATTGCTAACGTCGAGTTGATGAATAGACCACCGGCGAGAAAGAGCAATGCTAAGAACAAGACGAATAGTTGCGGGTTTAACCACGGGACTAAACGTCTCACCACAATCAATACCCACGCGTTGAGTTTTACCATCACCTACAAGACGGGCTTTATGCCTCTGAAAGGAACCATCAGATTTAATCTTATGCGTAAAAATCCACATGGAACGAATAACATTAACACCCGGGGGACGAGGGACCAATTCCCACGTCTTATTTTTAATAAGAGCATTATATTCATCAGTCATAGCCAGTTTCCAGTTAGGATCACGGAGAGCATCTAAGGGGGTACGGGGAAGGGGTGATGGTGTAACTGTAGCGGTATGTGCTTCGGAAGGGTCGAAGATAGTGTGAGGTGTAAAAATGCCATGTTGGCTGCGAGTAACGGGACGTTGGGGCGGATACGTAGTGTACCGCGTAGGCCGGGGTGGAGGACTGGGAGGAGGTGGTGAACTGGGCGGTGAAGCAGATGGAAGATCTGCGAAAGGAATAGGCTGTATGGGCGGAGACGAGATAGGTCCAGCAGAGGAACCAGGTTGGTTAGGTGAAGTATGGGCTGATGAAGGAGATGGAGCCGCAGGTGAGGATTGGCCAGGGGCGGCAGGAGGCGGAGATCGGGGTGTAGGTGTAGTGGTGTAGCCGGGAGATAACAATGGGAGGAGGTGAGCCGGAAGGCCATCCCCGAGAAAATCATACTCGGTTGAGCTTGATGTAACCGATTTGGCCATAGGAAAAGTGGTTTCATCAAAATGGACATGGCGACACGTAATGATTTTCCGGTTTGATAGATCAAGGCATTTATAACCCCGATGATCAGCCGGATAGCCCAAAAATACGCAAGGGGTGGAGCGGGGTTGAAGTTTGCGAATAGTGGTGGAGGGGAAAAGAGGGTAACATAAGCAACCAAAGGTGCGGAGATGAGTATAGATGGGAATGCGATTATAGAGAGCTTGGACGGGAGATTTATAGGAGAGGAGTTTGCTAGGTAAAATGTTGAGGAGATATGTGGCCATATGTAAGGCGTGATGCCAAAACGAAGGTGGTAAGGAAGCATGGATGAGTAGGGTGCGAATGATATTATTAATTGACTGAATTTTGCGTTCGGCTTTGCCATTTTGGGGAGAGGTATGGGGACAAGAAAAACGGAATGACATGCCATTAGACACACAAAATTGGCGAAAAGCAGTATTATCAAATTCGCCACCATTATCACATTGAACGGTCTTAATCTTCCGTTCGAATTGAGTAGATATATGAGAGTAAAAATTTTGAAAGATGGAGAAAACTTGGGATTTTTGAGCAATAGGAAAAATCCACACAAAATTCGTAAAATCATCCAAAAATAAGACATAATATTTATGGCCAGAGGTACTCGAAGTCGGAGAAGTCCAAATATCACTATGTATTATATCAAAAGGCATGCATGTGCTAGAATTTGATGGCACAAACGGAAGCTTAACTTGTTTGCCAAGAATACAATACTGACATGTAGTAAACTTAGACAACCTATTACAATCAATAAGTCTATTATTCTTAAGAACGGATAAAACTGGATCGCCGGGGTGACCCAAACGATGATGCCAGGTGGAAGAAGCAAGACAAGCTGTTGATGGAGCAGGGGGCGAGGGGCTGGGACGAGTAACTGGATATAAGGGACTCGAGCTCTCACATTGCATTATACGGGTCCCGGTTTGTAAATCATGCACAGAAAAGCCAGTGGGATCAAAAACTACGGAAACATGATTATCAGTGGTAAATTTACGAACAGAAACTAAGTTTTTGACTAGGGCAGGCGTATGTAACACATTTTGGAGGGCTAAGGGGTAGGTTGGAGTGGAAATAGAGGCATGTCCATAACCAGAAACAGGAATTAACTGACCACTACCAACAGTAACACCATGTGTATTTGTGCTCGTATTAAAATAAGACGATAAATTACCTCGGAAATTGGTCATGTGAGAAGAAGCACCAGTGTCCATGTACCAGTTGGAGTCCGGCTGGGACAGACTCATAGTATGCATAGCGGCTTCAACATCTGTGGGCACCCATTGCTGCGCATTATAGGCCGGAGAAGCAGGGGAGTCCGGGCGAG
>CM051455.1:40199128-40374128 GCA_028274465.1 Plantago ovata | reverse complement strand
TTGTGTTCGTAACATGGCCTAAAAAAAAGAGTATACATTTACTATACGGTCCAATTCCAGTAAACACACTTATGGTCCACTTTTTGGCCCGCTAGTTTACGACCGTTGCTTACGCACTTATCCAATTTTCGATAACGTATTTCGTTGTTAATTTATGGGCTACGTAAAATTGGTCAAAATAAATGGGTCAAAAAATTCGTATTAGTCACGTATATTTTGTCTCTGTGCCATATACGAACACGGATCGAGTTAACATGGGCTCAAAAAAGAGTATTGATGTTTGTTGATTGGGCCATACATTTACTATACGGCCCACTTGCAGTAAGAACACACTTATGGTCCACATTTTGGCCCGATCGTTTACAAACGTTGTTTATGCACTTATCCAATTTTCGATACCGCATTTGGTTGTTAATTTACTGGCTACGTAAAATTGGTCAAAAATTAAATGGGTAAAAACATTTGTATGAGTCCCGTATATTTCGCCTCTGGGCCATATACGAACACGGGCTCAAAAAAAGCCAAAAAAAGTATTGATGTTTGTTGATTGGGCCATACATTTACTATACGGCCCACTTGCAGTAAACACACTTATAGTTTACGACAGTTATTTATGCACTTATCCAATTTTTCGATACTGCATTTGCTTGTTAATTTACGGGCTATGTAAAAATGGTTAAAAAATAAACGGGTCAAAAAATTCGTATGAGGACCGTAAATTTCGCCTTTGGGCCATATACGAACACCGGTCGAGTTAATACATGCTCTAAAATGAGTATTGATGTTTGTTGATTGGAACATACATTTACTTTACGGCCCACTTCCAATAAATACAATTACAGTCCATTTTTTTAGCCCGATAGTTAGTTTACGATCGTTATTTACGCACTTATTCAATTTTTTATATCACAGTTGGTTGTTAATTTACGGGCTACGGGGTCAAAAAATTCGTATGAGGCCTGTATACTTCATCTCTGGACCATATACGAACATGGCCATTACCAAATTGGGCCACGGGAGATTAATATTCTGAAAATATTGAAAACATCCCACATTTGATTTTATTCACTTTCGTAAAATTTATTTTAATTGTAAAATCATCTGAATTGTGTGTATGCTCTTTAATTAATGGCCCATTGGAGCTTAAAAGTAATTCACATGAATTCATGATCGTCTCCGAGATTTCGAAGGTATGTGCAGTTGTGTCAAATTTATGTAATTAAGAGGCTTTTACTAAAAATAAAAATAGTTTTTTTTCCTATTAAATGAACATCTATTATCATTACAATTATAATACTCACCGAGTCACACATACCTCAGTTTTAACAAACAAAGCGGGGATTTTCTCTTCACTTTTTGTGCACCTCCTTTTTGGAATCGGGACGTCTGTCATGGACTTTCTCTCTTGACTTTCTGTGCATCTCCTTTCTGGGATTGAAACGTGGTTCATAGACTTTCTCTAGCCTAGCTAGTGATGTGGCATTCAGTTTCGTCCAACCCATTGCATTCTAGCCATTCCCAAATACTTTGATGTCGATTTAACCTGATTGATCAATCAATTACCCCTTTTTATCCACAATATTTATACATCGGTAGATCTATATGGATAATTGGTCAGGTTTGTGCATTGGAGGTGTTGAATATCTATCGATGATGGTAATTGGTCTGAGACTGTCTTTCGTCATGTTGGAAAAGATACGAAGTGTTTGGAAAAAAAAATATATTTTTATAGTTATCCGTAGCAAATCTAAAGACGTTTTTGCCCTTCTTTTTTTTACAGAATATTTAACACCATCCAACCTTTTGTACAGTTTGAACATATTGTCAAAATTTTGTGTGTAAGTTGGAATAAAATTAAAATTTAAATGTAATTCCTGATATGGATAAAAGTTTCAATGTAAAATATTAAATTGTTTCTAAAACTAAACTGAATTAATATTACGGTTCATATTTTAAAATGTTTCGTAATAGGTATAGTAATTTGTTTATGGATGATTTGAACATGGAATAAATACATGTCCATTAATGTACACATCTAATTTCATTTGTACTCAACAATTGCTAAAAGTATAATAAAAAATCAGTATTTGAATAAGAAATATAAAAGGTAGGCAACCTCAAGAAGAAAAGGTAATCCAACTTTTGACACACACACTCAACGCCTCAACGGTTCTATTAGTATGCTTTTAAAGCAAACTACTCTTATATACTCAAAGAAAAAGAACAGCTCAATGGCGTTTTGTTAAGTTATAGTAGTAATATTTTCTTTAATTAATACTGCTAATTAGTAGTATGAGATTTGTTAACCGTAGCTTTCATTCATTCAACTGGCAAAAATGTACCTTCAATTAGTGACTGTGAACCGAATGTCACATATAGTAGTAATATTAACAGTATAAAAAATTAACACAAGTTGTAATTAATAACTTGCCCTGCTTCAATCTCAGTTTACTCGGAACAAACATCAGTGGTACTAGCAAGTAGCATCAGTCCTTTCATCGATTTACAAATTAAATCTACATTCCCCCAACCTATGATATAGTGTGATTAAAAGTAAACTTTGATCTGATTTATTTCAACTATATGCTTTGTACTTACTCAATGAATAGTCTGGTTCTATTATTTTCTTTATTTGATATCTTATTAATTTTAATTCTATTTAATTTAGATTCATTAAATTTAGTTCACTTAAATTCTATTCAGATGAAGTGAACGAAGCGCCAAGTAAATTAGATAAAAGAAAACAAAATTCGAGTATTTAACATCATTCAAATTTAGAACTAAAATGCTTTTGAAATTAATTGATCAATCACTCATAATATTCAGCCCACCTGACAATACACCATAAAATGTGACAATACCGGATATAAAACAATTACTCTAGGGATTAAAAAAAGACACACACGCACCCCACGCCATAAAAGCCCTTGAATCTCTCGTCCTACCTTCACTCAACACACCACCTACTCAAAATCTAAGACAAAAACAATGAAAAAGGAAAATAATATACACTCCTTTCCTCATAAATTACCTATTTTATAGTTAAGGTCCATCCTTCCCAAATCACATGCCTCATTTAGACTTTTACAATTAATTATCAGCCTATTCTGTTATAAAATAAAAAGAATTGATATGATATATAGAGGCACATACATACTTTCAAAAGGTCCCACAAGCAAAGAAAACATGAGAGAGGAAGAAAAATAATTTAGTACTTCTCTAGTAGTCGAGTAATAACAGAGTTCCAAAGGAAAACAAATGACATGAAGAACAAAAATTAAACAAAACAAATCCTTTCCAAGAACAAACAAATCACAACACAACACAATGTCATCAGAACTCCCTCACTCAGCATCATCTTCCCCAAGAAACCAATCTCTCATCTTCATCGCCGCTCTAATCATCCTCTGGTACTCCACCAACATCGGCGTCCTCCTCCTCAACAAGCTCCTCCTCTCCAACTATGGCTTCGCATACCCGATCTTCCTCACAATGTGCCACATGTCCGCCTGCGCTATCCTCAGCTACGTTTCTATTGTCTTCTTGAAGATTGTCCCTGTCCAGCGGATCAAATCCAGGTCCCAATTCCTCCGAATCGCCACCCTCAGTGTCGTCTTTTGTGCCTCCGTTGTGGGTGGGAATATCTCACTCAGGTACCTGCCTGTCTCGTTTAATCAGGCGGTGGGTGCTACCACGCCATTCTTCACGGCGGTGTTTGCTTATTTGATGACCAGGAAGAGAGAAGGATGGATTACTTATAGCTGTCTTGTGCCTGTTGTTGGTGGTGTTGTCATTGCCAGTGGGGTATGGAATTTTTTATTAACTTGTTTTTCTTTTTTTTTATTATAATTTGTTGTTTGATTTGCTTAAAAGATTGAATTTTGTTTGTGGGTTTGGTTTATATGCATTGGTGCTAATGGCTGTGTATGATTTGGGTGGAAGATCTAGCCTTTTGTTTTTTTAATAATTAATTTTGTTGATTTTGAAGTGAATTGGTGAAAAAGATTGAATTTTCTAGTGTTTTTTGGGTTTGAATTTTGGTTTTGTCACTGTAGGTAATGACTGTTAGTTAGATTGTGTGTGAAAGATCTAGTTTTTTTCATTTTGTTGATTTTTAAAGGAAATTGGTGAAGAAGATTGATATCAATATTTCTTTTAATGCCTCTGTCTTTTGTTGTTTGATTTGGATTTGGTGAGAAGATTTGATTCTGGTTCCGTGTTTCGGTGATATTATTGCTAATGAATGTCTTGATTTGTGTCTGAAGTTTTCCATTCTATTGGTTCTTGTTTAGATTGATTTTTAAGTTATTTTGGTGGAAAAAGATTGAGTTTTTATCCTTGGGATCTGGTTTGTGTTTTTCTGAGCAATATCGGATGTGAATGGTGAAATTGTGTATGAAAAGGATTAGCTTTTACTGGTTTTGTGGGGTGTTTTGTTTGATTTGAAATCAAAGTGATCTTGTGGTCTGGTTAATTGTGTGTTTAATGGACATAGGATGTATCTACAGTCTACTAACCAATTGGTTACATGAAAATTGAAATGGACTAATACATGGGATAAAGGGAGTTATAGGAGGAAAACTGGGATATCTGGTGTATATTTCCCATCTCATTTACGAGATGTAGGCTTGTTTGATGATCATTGGAGAATTCAAAAGTTAGAGATGGTAAAAAAAATCATTCTTTTCTCGTTTGGGTTGGCTGTGACTATTTAATGGTGTAAGAAAGCTCGAGTCGTTAACGCAATATGTGAGTATTTGTACTTTTGTGTTTATATTTTCTTTGATTTTTGCTACCAAAGTTGTCCTGTTTACAAGATGAAAAACTTAAGATCTGATGCTAACTTTATAGCGTGACACAATATAATGATTGTTTCATATTAAGCTGTGGGTGTATTGTTTGTGAGATTAGTTTTAGATATCAACTTGAGTTTATTGCCATTGCCATTGCATGGCCCTAGAGAAATGAATGAGAAGTGTGAAGTCTAACTACTGCTAAATTAGAATCATAAACTTTGTGTGAACTGTGCCGAATATTATGGTGTTGTGTCAAATGCCCGAGAAAGAAGAATGAGAAGTATGAAACCTAAATACTGATCAATTGGTATCATGAAAACCATGTGAATTCTGAAGTGATTTTATGGATTTTTCTGTGGGCTTTTATTAGTGAATATATCATGTACTCTTGTTACAAGAAATGAGAACCTGATCTAAAATCGTGGGCTTTTATAATTATTTACTGGTATATTGAAGTATTTACTTATCTGGTATGTTATCCATTGAGATTGAATCGTCCTGGAAAAGAAAGTTGATAGCGAAGTCTATCTAATGATCAATTGGAATCATAAAAATGGCACAATAAATACAGTTGCAAGTTTAAAGAGAGTACATTTTGGCTTTGCTAGCTATTAATGCCGTCTAGATTTATGTCGGGGTTTGTCTGTTAGTTTAGATATCTGTGGAAAATTCTTAGTAGTGACATTTAACCCTTGCGATCTCATTGGAATTCACGAATCTATCATTTGTTTTGGTTCGATATTTGTGTCTGGTTGACCAAAACTGACCTCGATATTTCGTCGTATATTGAGTGAGCAGTTTAGCAATGTAAGTCTCACTTGCCGGTTTAAGTTGCTTGTTTTATTGCAAGTTCATTGAGAACTTTGAGGCACATTTGTCACAGGCTGTTCCGTCATTGTTAAGTTGTGATCTCTGGTTTATAAAAAAGTAACACTACTTTCTAATTGATTTGTAGGGTGAGCCAAGCTTCCATTTGTATGGATTTATAATGTGTATTAGCGCAACGGCAGCAAGAGCTTTCAAGTCCGTGCTTCAGGGAGTTCTTCTTTCAAATGAAGGGTATGGCCTCTATTCAAATCAATTCATTGATATCAATGATATCATGCACATACACAAATCTACAATAATCTATGTTTATCTCCTATTCAAATCAATTCATTGATATCATGCACATACTTGTCTTTTGTCTGTCTGAAACTTTTCAATCCTGCATCTTTTTCATCAAATTGTTGGCAGCAGTATTTTTTTTTTGTTTCTTTACAGAATTCCTGAATGCCAGACTAGTTCTGTAGAAAGCAATGTGTCTTACTATTAGTTTGCTCTCTTTTTAAACTCTTCAAATTAATTTCCAAACACGCAAATAAATTATGGTTTTCGCTCAACCTTTACCATTAGTTTGTTGTGTTTCAGGCTTTTTGATACTGTCATTTTTGCAGGGAAAAATTGAACTCCATGAACTTGATGCTTTACATGTCTCCGATTGCTGTTGTAGTTTTACTACCTGCAACCCTTTTTATGGAGCCCAATGTGTTGGACGTTGTCGTTTCCCTTGGATTACAACATAAAAACATGATACTTCTTCTATTCATTAATTCAACAATGGCTTATGGAGCCAACTTGTGCAATTTCTTGGTGACTAAACATACAAGTGCTCTAACACTCCAGGTCACATCTCTAACCTCTGAATCTACTTTTGTTAGTTACGTAATGACTTTCAATAAATCTAGCCCGATCATGAAGTTGGGCCTTGTGACCTCGAGGGCCATAGGTTTGTCAATGAAAAGTGTGGAAATTTGTCCAGCATGTTTGAGTTTAAATATTCTTTATACTTGCGGAAGTGCTGAAATTTAAGTACAATGGATATAGAAGTATAAGAAAATTTGGTGAAGCTGAGTGGGATCATAAAACAAGTGAAGAAGTGTTCGTACCTGCATAGTAGACGTATTAATATGCTGAAATTTAAGCTTTTAAGCTGCTGCAAACTAGTTTTGAGAAGGACGCTGGTTTACAGAGAAATTGTTTATAGAGAGAACTTTGGTACAAATAATACATTGCCCCATCTGACCATCCTGCTCTTAAATACACAATGTTTCATGTGTATCAGTTCATATGTCTGAAATTGTACAATTTTCTTTATCTGTTCAGGTACTAGGAAATGCCAAAGGAGCCGTGGCTGTTGTAATTTCAATACTCATTTTCCGTAACCCTGTGACATTTATCGGCATTGCTGGCTATACCATGACGGTTCTGGGAGTAGTTGCTTATGGAGAGTCCAAGAGAAGACACAAGTGATCTTTCTTGGCTGTGATTGCGATTTTGTGAAAAGCATGGGAGAGGGGTTTGTCACTAGTCAAGTTGTAGTTGCATATTACCCGTCCTTTTTAAGGATTTGACTAGCTTTATCTGATAGATTAGTTGATATATAGGCTTATTCTTCTCATATATATATGATGAAAGTTGTGCCCTGCCTAATTGCAACACACTACAGACTGCAGGGTGTGGATATTGTAGTTCACATTTGACTGAGTTGAGGTTTCTGTTTTAATGGTTTTCAAATTCAAAAACAGCATCCTGTACTATTTAAACTTTACCAGAGCATTCATAAGAGGTGCCTTGGGAACAATTTGATCTAAATGTTGATTTAATGTTAAGTGAAAAATAAAATTGGGAGAGCCGCCAAAAAAATAAAAGGGTCCGGCGCCTGGCCAAATGAGTCGCACATAGGAGATGATGGGGTGAACCAAAAATAAAAAATAAAAAGAATAAAGACACTGAAACATAGTAATGAATGTAATGCTCATTCTAAAATTTTATTTTGCATTAATTTGCGATGGTAATGTTTTGAGAGAAATATAAGAACTTCCATCATTGGAGAAAATAGAGGCATAATCTACACCTGCAAACTGCAAAAAGGAGAGTGGCTTTAAAATTGCGATGAATAGTGTTTATATTCACTTGACCTAAAAGGGTTTCCAACTAATTATCCGGCTACTGAAACATGTAAAAGCAAAACACCAAAAATATATTGCAAAAATCTTCAAAGTTCATGCAACATAAATCAAAATCAATTCTGAGGTCCGTTCAGGAATGGATCCTTAAAAGACTCAAGGTTTTCACGCCAGTTCTGGGCCACTCGGAATAGGAACATAATCACCATGCTGAGCAGGAGCAGTCTTACCCACTGGAATACATTTCATAACAACTGCAATGGGCATGCTCACCGAGCCTAATAGAACACTAGCCAGCCATAGCTTCCAGTTTAATGGGACTGTGCTGGCGAAAGCACCAAGGAATTCGACTATAATGACTTGGAAGATTACTGTGGAGGCGATGATTCCTGAGAATATCCAGTTTGTGAACATGCCACGGAAGATGTTTATCTTATCAATATCTCTGCTGTTTATTTCATTGAATACCTGGATGGGCCAAAAACGAAGATCATATACATTGCATTAATTTACTTTGTGTGTGTTGCGTTGTGGGGGATGTATCACGATCCATAGGAAATATAAAAGATAAGTGTTAGTTAACCTGAATTAGGGATTACCTGACAGAACACGAAGGTGTTGAATATGAATGTATTGTTAACTTCCTTTGCATCAGAACCTTCAA
Source organism: Plantago ovata (assembly GCA_028274465.1). Classification (NCBI taxonomy): domain Eukaryota; kingdom Viridiplantae; phylum Streptophyta; class Magnoliopsida; order Lamiales; family Plantaginaceae; genus Plantago; species Plantago ovata. The sequence continues at coordinate 40,365,720 of CM051455.1, read as the reverse complement.
GGCCCAATATTTGCTTTCCAAGAAAATTGAGGACTAGCAGGATAGCCAACTGATATATGCTCTGGCCAGCAATATTCCTCCACATGGTTAACGTGATGAAACTCTCGGTTCTCCCAACAGGAGGCCTCTTCATCAGTCCATCATGTGGGGGTTCAGTGGCCAGTGCCAGTGCACCTAATGTATCCATGATCAAGTTCACCCAAAGTAGTTGCACAGCCGTAAGGGGCGCAGATCCTGAAATAGAAATAGAAATATTATGGTAAAGAGTAAGAACACTTGGTCGTGAACAAATACAATTATAGATCTAGTTTAGGAGTAGGTGCATCTTGTATCTTTCTATTTCACCTTTATGAGGGTTCGTGTCAAACCCTCTGCTTTTTGTATCACTCGTATGTTTTTATAAACTGCTATGAGGTCTTTCATCTATATACTATGAGAGTAGTTTCTCTCTGTTTAAAGAGAAAAAAGAAAGGCCTTTTACCCGAAACGCATGCAGATATGAAGTTGATCATAAGAGCAACAATGTTAACAGTCAGCTGGAACTGCACAAATTTCTGAATATTAATGTAAACAGAACGTCCCCATTTTGCAACATTCACAATTGTTGAGAAATTGTCATCCAACACAATGACATCGGCACTTTCTTTGGCAACCTGAAAGAGTTATTTCATGGAAAATATGTTAGTTTCCAGATTCTTGTACATATCCGTTGTTTAAATCCATGTGGACCAAATAATTCTTTTATACATCTAAAAGTTGAATGTGCCGAACATTTTTTTAGCAGACTTCGAGTATACACAACTTACCTACACTACACATGATTTATAACAATGCGATAGACTTTGCAGTCAGACAATCACAAAAAATATTGCACATGTTGATACATACAATACCTATGTCATAATAGTGAATGAATTTTAGCAATATAAATTACTTATAAATGGAGATAAACTTATGAGATATGAGGAGCATAGAGAGACCTCTGTTCCCGCAATGCCCATAGCGAGTCCAATATCTGCCTCATGCAAAGCAGGTGCATCATTTGTCCCGTCACCTGTAACTGCAACCACCTCTTTAAGTTCACTTCTAGCTGTCTTTACAAGGATATACTTGTCCGTTGGTGAGGAACGAGCCATTACCTGCGAAATCCAGTCAGTTCATGAATTACATACTTCAATAAATCTCGAGCTTTATAAGGATATGGTTGTTCCCACCTTAATTTTAGGTATTAATTGGCACATCTCATAAGAAGTCTTTTCACGAAAATCGGGACCCTCAATTGCAAGATCTCCAACATTAAGAATACCACATTCTTTGGCAATGGCTTTAGCTGTATTGATATTATCACCAGTGACCATACGCACAGTAATCCCTGCAGCCAAACAAGTTTCCACTGCTTCTTTCACCCCAGGGCGTACTGGATCTTTAATTCCTACAACTGTAATCAGTGTATAGCCCGAATCAGGGATGGTATTTTCTTGATCAACGTCCTTGAAAGCAAGGCATAGAGTACGTAAGGCATCATTTGCGAATCCATTTATTACATCCATGACATTGTTTACTTGTTCTTCTGATAAAGGAAATGTTTCCCCATTTGCATCAATACCCTTATCACACATTCCTAGTATAATTTCAGATGCACCTTTGCACAAAGCTCGGGTCTTGCCATCAGGAAGGGCCACGAGCACTGACATCTTTTTCCTTGCCGAATTGAAAGGTTCTACCTTCAGAAACTTGCATGCATTGCGTTGCTCATCAAAATCACCGCCCAGGAGCAATCCATATTCAAGAATAGCTGTTTCTGTGGGTGTGCCTAAAATGGATCTCTTTCCATCTTTACTCTTTACCACCTCAGAGCCTGTATTACAAAATATTCCTTGCAAGAGAATGTTCACCAAAGTTTCTGAAACATCCGAATCTAATAATGTATCCCTGCTTCCACTGGCACCCACCTCCTTCACTTTGTCACATAGCCATGTTTTACTCACCACCATATGGTTTGTGGTCAATGTGCCAGTTTTGTCAGTACAAATGCAAGTAGCTGAACCCATTGTCTCACACGCAGAAAGATGCCTAACTAATGCCTTGTCCTTCATTAACTGCTTCATGGCAAATGCAAGACTCAGTGTCACAGCCAGGGGAAGTCCTTCTGGTACTGCAACAACTATTATGGTAACTGCAGTAGCAAAGTAATCCAAAAGCTTGAGAGCGTCACTGGAGGACCATTTGGTAATTTCATGGTTAACTCCTTTCTCAACCAAAAATCTAGCTGTTAGGACCAGAAAAGTCAAAACAGCAAATAACAGTCCAATTTTACCAATAATTGTTGCGACACCATTGAGCTTCACCTGCAATGGGGTCTCATCTTCTCCTCCTTCACTTAGAGTTTCCATTAGTTTTCCCCATTCAGTTCTCATACCAACTGTAGTCACTAGCATCTTACCTGCTCCATCTTGAACTTTCGTCCCAGATAAAAGGAAGGGCCTCTTGTCATATATATTTATTGGCACACTTTCACCTGTCAAACTGGACTGATCAATTAACAAGTTGTGCCCTGATATAAAAATTCCATCTCCTGGAACTTGGTCACCAATCGAGAGATGAACTATATCTCCAACAACCAGGTCAAATATAGAAATTTTTTGTCGAGATCCATCTCTGATGACTTGGATGAAAATTTTCTTCTTCTCCTTGTCCAACTCTTTGAACTGCAGTGATTGCTTGTAGTCACTGATAGCAGTAACCATGACCACCAAAAATATGCTGAGTATAATTCCTACACCATCATACGTGCCCTTAGGAAAACCTTCAGTGGCTAGGCCCACTCCAATTGAGACCACAGCACACACAATAAGAATTATGAGTGTCAAATCGTGCAAAGCGTCCCACACAAACATCCAAAAACTTTTTGAAGGCTTCTCAGTGTACTGATTGGGCCCAAAAATGTTTTGTCTCCTGGATACATCATCTGAGTTAATTCCATCATCTAGTGAAACATTCAGTCTGCTTGCAACTCCTTCAACTCCTTTAATTTTTGTCAAGGTCTTAATGTCATAAGACGAGACCATCGATGCAAGTTTATCTGGGTGAATTGAAAACCCTGCAACCTTAGCTTCTTCTGGGAGCCCATTGAGAATATCAGCCTCTTCTTGATCTCCTGAAGGTTCATGAGATGCCTTTTTACCTTGTGCACCTACTGTAAAACAAAAGGATCAATGAGATCAAGAACAAGTAGGTGGGAGGAAAAGAAATGTTCCTATGGTGAAACTAAGTTTATAAACATCCGTAAAAATATACCCTCCAGGAATCTCAGTGCTGCTGCGAGAGTCAACAACGAAACATGTATGCTCTCCTGTAACAAAACAACAGCAAAGAGCCATATTAAAAGCAGAAAATTATGGTCGACAGCAGCCACATAAACTGAAAGGTCCTGTAGTTTTACTGTGGACTTAGGTGTTATATTTCATTGCAAGAGCCTGTGAATACCGTCAACAAGGTGCGATATCAACGTATGATAGCATAATTTGATGAGATACATAAATTTATCTTTGAACAAATAGCAAAGAAACTGAATAAGTTTCAATTTCAAACCCAACGTTATCATAACGACACCGGGAATAACCAGCAAGTGGTGTCGATACATTTTCCACCATCAGCTGCTGAAGACATACCAATTTCCATTCATAAGGGAAAGAAGCAGTTCTTGAAAGACCCAGCAGAGTAAAATTTCATTGAATAATATTCCTATGCATCTGTGCCAGATAGCACAGCTTAATTATTCAATTAATTCTCTCGTAAATCAACTATTCAATTATTTGTACATAATTTAAGTACTATGCTCTATAATCATTAATCACGGTAAACGGCTTAGCCTCCCACAGTGTCGACACCAGATTGTTTCTTAACATCACAGTGCGACTGTAGGTGTATCAATAAAACATTTGTTTCAAAGTAAACTTCTTGCAGTTTAAGCGTTTGCATTCGTACTGGCAGAAAGATAATAACCTAGAAGATATGCAAAGCAAGCTGTGAAGTAGAAGGACTCCTTCTTGACTCTTGAGTGGATGACAAAATACAAAGACTTCTACATGCCAGTCAACATCATTTACATTATAATATAACACTACTGATTATTCCAGAAAGGAAAAAGAGCCATTTGTATTTATCTTCTTGCACCATTTGGCTTGTTCTATTAATCCAGTGCCTTACTACATGTGGCACAGTGACAATACAGACAATGTTTACCATAAAAGAAATATGTTAACAAGGTCACTTGCAGATGAGCCTAAAATAGAGCCTGGGTCACAAAATGGTTGCCCACTATATATTGTTCAATAGGACAATAAGGAGAGTAGCAACGATATTTTTTGTATTCTATTTCTGTTCTTGTGTGGTACTATTTGTGTCCTTTTATTGATGGATAAAAAAAATAAAGAATCTAGTACTATAGTGCCCTTCATTGAATTATTTGGATTGGAGTAACGTCCATATCAGTCTGAAGTTTCAAGGAAATTTCTCATACACTTCCTTCAGCTACAGGTCAAAAGGCTACTTGTCTGGTAGGTGGCACTTTCACCGGTAACAATCCTACTGCAACCCCTCAAGCTCTATAGAGTCAGAGAATTATATGAACATAGGTGCAACTGTAATTGGAAGTTCGGAAAAATAACTGATGGGGCAAATTAGAACCAGAGACGGGTGGAGAAGTTGATAACTGAAACGGAGCTACCAAGACCACGCTACCATTAAGGAGTCAAATCTTGAAAATAGTAATCAAAAGAAAACTGAAAAAACATAGACATAAAGCCTATTTATAGATGTTTATTATTTTCAAATCTCTCAACAACCAAAACCACAACGTCTCCAATTACTAATTTAATAATAAATTGGAATAACTGAACAGAGCATTTGCTGATTCAACTCACCTCCCATGTGCTACGTTGCTATAATCAAGCAAGCTCCATTCCCACAAATTATTTTAATTGATTATATAAAAGTACAGTTCACTGAACATAGTGAATGGGTTAAACATAATCAAATTATGTATTTCAATAATTTTTTGTGCATGCCAAGACAAAATCATAGCAGTTACAATTTATAAATAAGAGATTAATTACTGTATTTCATAAGCCAAGAAATTTGAACTGTGACCTCAACTTGACAATATGGAGTATGGACAACAAAACAACCATTTCAAGTGTTCATGTTTAAATGTTTTGATGTGTCTGGGAAAAAAATGTCAAACCCATCCCTATAGTGGAGAGAGTGTTAACCAGGTCAGAGCTGAATATGATGGGATCAAATAATTAAATAATTCTCTGGGACCTATTTTACCAAACTGAGATGGTTTGTTTGACATCGATTTAACCTAAGAATTTTTTAATCCTTTCATCATCCAGTATTACCAAATTTCTTTAGAACTATGTTTGAGTTATCTAACACAATTTCTAAACCTCAAAACTTGGACTAACTCACAAGGATCACCAGAGATGTTAAAAGCTTCCATCACTAAAGAATAAAGGCAGCAGCTAAAAATAGAAAGACCATTTCTACATGACGTCAGTGAGAACCAGTCTACAAATACCTCACCAGACCAGAGTGCCGCCAATGTTGAAAAATTGAAAGTGATAGCCTCAGATCAAACGGAGTTTACAATTTTTCCTTTCTGATGGTTCATGGATGATTAAAAGAGACAAAAACTAACTTCGTGAATGGTGATTATCACTAAACAACAAGTTTACCTACAAATTAACAATTATTCTGTAACCAGGATACCTCCAACCAAAAGAGCTCTACCTTTCAACTTTTCACATTGAACGATAATAATAAAAATCACCTAGTCAAAAAAGTAAAATAGAAAAAATACAAGACCTAAATCCAAAAATCAGAGTAAAACTGCAAACATTCCATGATTAATTAATTATGAATTTATGATCAATAAATAAATAAATAGAGAGGAGATTAACGATTCCATACCTTGAGCTTTTTCCTCTGTTCGACGGCTTCGGAGCGTTTCCCGAGATCCGCGGAGTATCTAAATCTCCGGCGGCGATTCTTCACGAGAGATACGGCGTTGCGCCAGCGCTTTTGCGCGTCCTCCGAGCGGCCTTCCCCTTTGTGAGGGAGATCGAAATCCGACGAGATGAACTTCTCCATTGCTAACTAGTCTCAATCTCTGAGTTACAGACTCAGGGTTACATACATGCCCAGTGAATGAAATCACTGAGGCTTTTAGCAGAATTTTTTTTGTTTTTGAGAGCCAAACAGACAGTGGAGAGAATTTTCGTGGATATTATAAAGATGAGCTATGAAGCATATTCTCAATTTCTCATTTATACCCCGTAGATAAGGAAATTTTCCAAAGAGTCCTCAATTTTATGTAAATTACACTTTGTGTGTAAGTAATTTATTTGGTCTCGGTATCTAGATATTTCGTATTAAAATCCGCATGATTGTAGTGTACAAGTATCATAAGATTCACCACTCACGAATAATGAATTAACAATACTGGCACTAAGGGTCATTCCGAACGATGACTAAGAGCCACCAAATCTAACGCTTCCTCAGTTTCAGAACAGTTGTTACATTTTGACTTTTTTTTATGATCAATCAGTTTTTATCCCTAATTTCAAAGTAATCTTAAACTATATAGTGATAAAATGTTTAACTAAATTACATAATAATAATGAAAGTTTAGATTGAAAAGTTTCACACAATGTAATGTTGTAATTGTTTTTAAATATTATAGTTTAAAATAATATTAATTCTTAGTAAAATTTTGTAGATTAGCTAGATTACGAATGGAAAAGAAAAATTATTGAAGCTGTATGATATGTCCATTATATCATTCTATAAGGGTAATAGTTAATAACAATTATTATTATTGCTCAAATATGTAAATCTTAGGTTTTATCATCCTTTTTCTTCTCAAGAGTCGACATCTAAATCGCCATAGATTTTGTGCATAAAATTATCATGGTAATTCTTAATTTCTTATTAGTCATCATAAGTAATAAGATAAGAACCATTAATTAAAATATTATTACACCACCTCTGGCAAAATTATTATTATTATTATTATTATTTATTTTTTTTAGAAGAAGAGGAGATTTTATGTCATGGCAAAATCTCATGTATGTCTTATTTAATCCAATTGTACTGGTATTTATCAAATGAAGATGTATACAGTATATATTCAACGATTCAATTGTGTCTCCTACCTACATGAAGATGTATACAGCATTATAAATTTCAATATCCACGACTGGGTATGAGAATGACGATTCTAATTCAATTTTATGAGTTTTTCCATATTCGAGAAGAATGGGGCAAAATCCAATGATCTCTTTTGCGCAAATCATTTTTTATTAACGGGTAAAGTTTTAATTAATTAAATGAGAGCATAAAAAAAATTACAAGAAAAAACTTTGATCCACGTTCGGGATACAAAAGGAACAAAAACCCCTAAACAACTCAAGACCAAGGGAAATTAGCAACCGATCAAGACCAAAGATTACTCAAAATGGCCACCAAGCAGGGAGATAAAGCATTACAAGTCCTCTCCGATGGCAATATGAGAGCATAAGAAATGCTCGGAAAAATCTAACAGATTCTTTTAAACAGATGTTATTTAAGTAGGTCCAATCAACTTTTTCAACTTCAATTTGTCCAGTTTAATATGTGTTTGCAAATGCTTAACAAAGTGATTTTTTAGTGTTTTATTTTACAACGTCTGTTGCAACTTCACTTGAAAAAAACAAGTAATCGTGGCTTGCATTCTCTCTTGCTCCCTTAGCTCAAAACAACACAAGTCACCTAATTGATGATATAGAGATGCATTCTACCTATACTATCTCACAATACGCTGCTAGAGATTTAGAATATAAAATTTGTATAAAAGACACGAAAATAAACAACTAAACAATAAAGACTAAATTCTCAATTTATAAACTCTTTGCTCTCAGAATATGCAATCTTCAAAGTCCCTGGTGTATTTATAGTGGTATAACTCCTATTCCTTCATCAAGTCATATTCCTCTTATAGAGTTCTTCCTTACATAAGTTTTCTTCCTTTCTCTTCAAGTCAGTCCTTGTATTGACCATTATTGCACACATTAAATAGTTACAGTTGTGGAGCTAGTTAACTGTTAAGAAAAAAATAAAACATAATAAACTGCTGAGTGTGTTAGTTAACAAAATATATGAGTTGAGTCAGACACAAACCAACCCTATGTCAACAACTTCATAAAACACCCACACTTACATTTAATTTCTCTCTTTAACTGCCTGCGTATGGGATCAAGCCTGAGAATTTTCCAAATTTTCCTCGTTATTTCTTTTCATTTCTTTTCTAATGCAGGTTGCAATCCATAAAAAGTTCTCTTAAATAAAATTGTTATTCTGTTTCCTTCTTTTCTAAAAAGTTGAGTTTGCAAATAAATTTTTCACAATTAATTTAACTTTCTTTAAGTATGTTTTGCAAAACACTTATCAAAATTTTCTTATAAGCCAATTTTATTAACTTTCCTTTAAATTTATATTTCGATATGTACCTTAATACCGTTTAATGAATCGCCCAAATACTCTCAAGTCTCAAGTAATTTGTGAAGTAATCTATACTAATAGTTTACCAAAATTTAAACATTCCAGCAGGTAGGTGTCACGTTATTGGCTGCCGGAGCTCCCGCAGATTTGGTGGATCCTTGATGGCCTGAAGCCTGATGTTAATTTCCTCGTTCCATGTGGCTGGGATAATTTTTTTCTTTTAAATAGATGTGGCTGGGAGTTATTTTTAGAAAGTGGATGAATGACAAGACAAAACAAATTCCAGACAAATTGCATTATAACCCAATATTTCTGGTGCCTAGAAATTTATCTCCATATATTATTTCATTAAATGTACAAAATGCTCCCAACTTATTTTTCAATGTATGATTTAATTTTTCCTATTAGTTCATTTCAAAATCAATTTCTCTTCAAAATTCCAACGTACGTAGATTCAACCAGAAACTACCATTTTTCATATCCATGACTCGATTTTGAAATTTAAATTCCAATAACCAAGTTATATTATCTATATTTGGTTCTTGTATACTTGTTATACTCTGTCTGGTTTAAACTCTTAGCCCACATCATATTTGTTTCATCCGCAAAATCTTTATCAATCTTATCTCACCGAAAATTTTATTTAGTTCCATCACGTTTATCTCTCATCATATATCCATTTTCATTTATGTACTCCAAAATATCAAATCTGCAAAGAATTCCACTTTTATTTTGTTACCGTCAAGACACAAGAGTAACAGTCTAGCAGCTTTTGGATTTGAATTAAAGCTACTTCTGGGAATCAATCCATCAACCATTTCCAAGCCGAGTGATGTGAAAACTTATTTCGTGGTTAAGTGAATCACGTAAAGTTAGCTTTTGGATTTGAATTAAAGCTACTTTTGGGAATCAATCCATCAACCATTTTCAAGCCGAGTGATGTGAAACTTATTTCGTGGTTAAGTGAATCACGTAAAGTTAAAGAAAATTTCGAAAATTGTATGGTGCAATGGCAAAAATAAAAGAAACAGAGAAGTTGAGTGCAATTTCACCTACTAAACTTCTATAATAGTACTAGTAATAATCACAAGAATAACACCATGATGAGTCCCGTGCATCCCATGATCTATCCATTTCCCATTCCCAACAACAAACTTTTATGGGTCCTTTTTCCTTTTATCTATATAAACAAGATTTTGATTGGTAAAGGATGTTCTCCATTACATGATGCTTCGATCTCTTTTCTTACAATCTTTTTATTTCACTTTTTTTAGTAGAATTTGAAAGCCAATTACTTTAAATTTTACGCTATAAAGGATGGTGCAATTATATTATAAAGCCAAGTACATTTTATTAGATTTCACAATATAATTTTATTACTCATATTCTCCATTAAAATTTGAAGTAATTTATGTCAAAATGTATTTGAAAAATCAATTAGAAAGAGTGTAAATGAATGGAGAAAGTATAAAATACTATACTTTATTTTATTATTTTAAAGATCGGGTCAAAATTCTTTACTGGAGATTCACAATCTAAGATGCATTATGCAAAATAGTACAGTACTATATCTTCGGATCTAAAATTGTATCAAGATCTGGAAAAATTAAAAGCTAGTACCAATGTGAAAGTTAATTAATAATTCCAAAAAAAAAGTTAATTAATGAAAAGTTGAATCCTCCGCACGCACGATGTACAGTTCATATTTCGCGTTGGTGGTTCCACTTTTAGACAAAAGTTGATTAGAATTGAGAAAGTCAATAGTCTTTGGCTATTTCTTCATTCCAAAAGTCTTAATTTTATGGGTCCATTTTGGGTGGAAAATATTTTTACTTCTGTATGTTGGCCGTAGTTGGTAAACTATACTCCCTTAGTTCGACCATAAGATAAGATTTGATTTTTAGTTTGATTTTTTTATCAATAATTTTCAGTGATTATCGATTATTCATAAATAATAATGATAAAGTATGTAATGAAATTATATTATGAATAGTAATCGGGAATTAAAGTTGAAAAACGTTGATACAAAGAAATCAAAAATAGAAAGATTTTGAGAGAACTGAGTATCATATCTTTCAACTTGTGGGATTCTAATAAATCGTAGAATTTGAATTTTATTTTAGGCGTTAAGTGGTACCACTCTACTACAATTACAAGGAACAATTCGAACGCAAAGGGGTTATGGACGTTAAATTAGTACCCCTTTCTACAATACTTGATGGATTAAATTAACACGTAGAAAGGTTAGATACGTGTAGATGGGTCCACTTAGATCATTTGTGCAGTAGATTATCTATAATTTTACCTTAAATATCTTTTTAAATATTTTTCTAAAAATATTTAGGGGTAACTAGTTTAGAGAGAACACAAAATCAGTGTACCTATTTTAGTTTTATTTCTCTTATATTTTTATAGGATACATAACTTTTTAATACCATTTTAGATCTTCTAATAATAGAATACTAGATCTTCATAGATCAACAATAACTAAGTAGTCGCGAGTCCATTCGAAGTGTCCATACCTTAATTGTCTATTGTTGGGAGCTTTCTTAAGTAGCCGGGTTACATGTTCTTCGCTTGGAGATGCCAGGCTCTTGTTACTTTTCCGATTGTAGTGGTGTGGGTTTCACTTTGTTGTTTTAGGTAGCTTGTGGCTCCACCCAATGTTTTTATTTAAGAGGTTTGGTTCGAACTACTCATGATTTTGGCTATTGGAACCGTGTAAGGTAATGTTTCATGGATGCAGGTTGGTATGCTTGATTGGAAGTTCTCGGTGTGACATGATTTGTTCATTTGGTGGAGATACATGACGGCTTGGAGCATGACTGTCCTAGTTTGGTTGTGAAGTATCTACATGAGCCATTTTTCATTTTCGTGATTGTACCGTGGCCCAAAGAGATAATCATTTTTTCGTTTCCTTGCTAAATTCCCTAAACTTGCCTCGAAAGATATGCCCCTCTTTTTGGATTTGGCTAAGAGTTGGTGGTAGAACTTGAAAACTCCCCGGATCTTGGCCTCCTGCTAGTAGGATGGACATACTAGACCGGGAGAGGGGGGAAGTAGCGCCGCGGTCATAACGGTTATGGGGTGCACTCTCTTCTAAGGTATAAGGTATGGACTCTAAACCTTGATGCTATCCCGGATCACATCATTAAATTTCTTGCCACTTATCCGAAAGGGTATAGGATGTAAGAGGTTGACTAGGGGTATCATCTTACTCGATGAATTGACGGATCAATGGTGATAATGGAACTTGATTTTGATTATGGAATACAAAACCAACCTGAGTCCAACTCAATCTACTGTATTACACATGAAACAAGAGAGGACAAGCTACACGACAGTAACAATTACTACCAGGTTTAATAGCTCCCAATATTCTGACAGAAACCATATTGCATTAGGAAAAAACCAAACCACATGATACTTTACACAGGGGCAGCTCCATGGAACTGGCATGCATGTATCTCTTTTGTAAGTTGTCTGGAATATTTCTTATGCTCTTTTATAAAAAAAAAAAAAAAACGCTTTTGTTGTTTAAAAAAAAAAAAACTTTTACATTAAAGAAGACTTTGCTACTTGAATTATTGTTATTTTACATTAGCATTAGCATTGAGTAATATTATGTGATTTACATGTTGATGCAATATGAATTAGGAGGCGAAGCAATAGGTTCAAAGATGAACCAGTTTATATTTTTATTAATTTTTAGATTTATTTGTTTTATTCCAATTTCCAGTCTATTAATTAGGAGTAGCATTAGTAGTTAGTCCAGTCTGTTAGCTAATTAGCCCAATTAGAGTTTTCCTAGGGTTTTTTTAATTTAGGTACTTGTTAGTTGTTTATTTCAAACAATTTTGTTGAATATTGAATTAAAAAAAAGTTGAGTTTTTCTCAAAATTATAAATACTTTACTAGTATTTTGCGGAATCAATGAAATTTTGATTATCATTTCTTGCGTGTCCACGCACGCTACATCACATGTTATTTATGAACAGTTTTTTATAAATGTATCTTGTACTTCCTCTGGAAACTTTAAGGAGTCCCATTTTGTTTTGTTGTATTTTTTTTATATCCGATTTGATTTCAAATTAATCAGAATTTATTATGAAAAATATATTTTTAAAAATATAAAAAGTACAATTTTATAATATAATAAAGTTTTTTTTTCACAAGGAGGAAGTAACTTTTAAATTGAAGGGCTAGACATAGACCGTATCTTCCTAAACAAGAAGCATCCAAATATTAATGTAAGGAGGAAGTAATATTTTCTCACAATGTAATGTAAGGAGAGGAGGAAGTAATTTTTTTCATAATGATGATTCTTATATTCAGTTGAGTTCATTTTTTTTTCTCACAATGTAAGGTGGAAAATTTTTTTTTTTTTCACAATTTAGTATTAGCCATTACCTTTCCGGCTTTCCCGATCAAATAAATTTCATCATTCATGAAAAAGGTAAAAAGTAATGGGTATGGCTCTAGGAAGCACCGATACTCTAAAATCTCTAAAATGGTCAAGCATCCATTCTGATAAGTATCTGAAACTTGATTCGTCCCGATTCGTATCCCTCCCCTTTAGCCATGTTATTGTGCATTTGGCATGGTTTGTGATGGATAACTAAAGAGTACTACTTAATATTTAGTTATTTACTTTTTTATTTGTTTTTTAATATTCATTTGAATAACTAACTATAAATTTAAAAAATTGAAATAATTTACATACTAAATATATTAGAAAATATTAAAAAATTAAACGTATCGGTCACATATCCGTATCCTACTTTTTTGGATTTTGACGTATCGGTATATCCACGTCCGTATCGTGTCCGCATCCATATCCGTACTTCTTAGATATGGTCCATTAGATATGAGGTACATTTCACCCATAAATACATCCAACATCACTATTACTCGACCACCCTTATAAATCCCACCACTTTAATTAATTATTTTGATTACACAAGTTTTGAACTTTGTAGTACACCATTTTGTCAACTAAGATAGTCGTCAACAAGGACTACTACCTTCAAGTTTCAACAACATAATGAAGGTTTTGCACAAGTCAAAAGATGCACAAGTCTTAATAATTGACTCCGCAAAACTTCCATAGGGTTAACCGCCTATTTAAACATTGCGAATCAACCAAGAACTTGCTCTCAACTTTAATTTACAAAAGTATCGTGCCAAGTGCATTAAGCATGCAGCATGCTGCCGATATGGCCAAACATTTTATGCAAAGTGAAGGCTAGGCATGGACCGTATCTTCCTAAAGCAAGAAAAATCCAAACCCAAAAGTATTAGTGGTCAATTAGTGATCTAGCAAACCAATATGAGGCCCAAGACTTGACTATGCAAAAATCACTTTCACTGATTCCTCTCTCAAAGGCAAGTTCCACGCACATATGCTATTAGAATCGGATACCCGATGATAGTGAAAGCGTCCCGAGTTCATTGTAAAGCACAAGTTTCCTAGTGACATAATTAGAACCCTAATGAGAATACATAAGGCCACGGTACAGGTCTGCATCAATCACGTTGTACCATCGTATCCTTCACCTTTTGCAGCCAGTTCATGTATTGGGCTTGCTCCTTTTTGTGTAGATGGAGGAGGAGGAAAGTTGTGAAGTTTTCCTGGATTCCTCTTGCGGCTAGATATTGCTTCAGCTCATTTTGCAATGCAGGGTCCAAATCGCTGCAAAATGATAGTAAATCAGGTAATGTGGTTGAAAGATTTCACATAAAGGTCTAAGAGAATCAATTTATTCATTACATCCAAACCCAAATTCACTTTATCCAAATTGAAACTCGCTTTATTCACACAATCATACTGATTCCAGTTTTCCAGCTTGAAATTTACTCTATTCACCAATTCCTAAGCACTACAAAAATTGAAAACCAGACCAAAGTGCACTGTAAGAGCTTTCCACAGACAATCATATGGATGAATCTTCGAAAAGAGATTGAAACCTATTCGTCATAGTTTTCACAAGGTCATAAAGGAAAAAAACAATTTTTAAAAAAAGAGGACAAATAAACAAAACTATCTGGCTTTTGTAATGCTCACACTAGTCAATAGCACTGTATCTTGCACACAGAAAAAATCATTGAAAATGGATGTTGCACATAAAACGCTTCATTTTTCACATCGACGTAGAACTGACACTTGGGAAACTTTGATGCAGGGGTAGAGGTTTGTGAGAAATTTACTTCAGACAAGAAAGTGAAGAAAAGGTTGCCAGCAAAGGCTCGCCAAATTACAACTCTTGTCCTTCCAAATCTGAACATTGCATACCATTGTATAGGGAAAAACTAAGACCAAGCACATCAAAGGCAAAATGAGAAAGAGTATAGTACAGGTTTCAAATGAATTGCTAAACCCAAGATCACACAACATCATTGCCAGAAGGAAATGAAAATGAAACAAAGTTATGAATTTGCAATTCCTTGGTCTAAATGTCAAACATTTAATAAAGTATGGCGTTTATCAAAAAATGATCATTCCTATTTTGAGATTTATCAGTTGATTGGCATTTGGCACTACTCGAAAGATTTTACGAATGCATATGAAACAGGATTAAATAAGCTACAAACCCAAAATACCTGAATAAGGGCCCTTTATAATGTGAAGAATCCAGGCTTGATGACGACGGAATGTAACTTAAGGCTTGGATATCAACCTCGGATTCATTACCACCTTTCGTAAACGCTACACAATCAAAATGCAAGATGGAGCTCAAACCAGGCTTCTTTACACATACTTTAATCATAGCTTCCCTCGGCAACCTGCCATCTCCTTGGAATGCCTCACCCCCCAACAACGCTGAAACAGCCACTTCTTCCCCTGATGAACATTTTTTCCTCAAAAACACATCTTGTGACTGAGGAGAATCCCACTCCAATACAAAGTCTCCCGAGGAACCAGATTTTTCATTCTACATTCATTGTAACAGAATCGCAAGTTAAACTTGCAGTCATCCACATTTTGAATTTCATTTACTGATACTATTGAGTATTGAGCTATAACAGGGGGTCATGTCATGTCCATGATTAAATAGACAATTACAGAAGGGCCAAGATTGCAAGTTTGTGAAATCAAGAAAAGCAGCACTTGAAGAAAATGAATGGGTGTTCGCAATAACTCAAAGAAGCAATTGTTTTATAATTTTCTAAGTAGCTTCCAACTCCTCCGTTTGTGTCTACAATTTAGCATTTTGCAAACACTATTTTACATATTTCCAGAATTTTCAGCACTATTTCTCTAGCACCCAAACAACTTTCTTTTTCAGCGGAGCACTATTCTATAACTTAAGCACTTGCAGAAAAGCTAGAGTTCATTTTGAAAAAAAAAAAAAAAGCTAGAGTTATTACAAAAAGAAAAACAAAAAAAGAAAAACCTTGGTTATCTATGCAACACTAATGGAGAGTTCAGACTTGAGACTATTCGATGCATCTAAACGATTTTCGCACATTGGTCTTTGAATTTGAATATAAGTGACTAATATAAACACAAAAATAAGATGAACAGATTATTATTTTTCTAAGCAAGAATACTAGTACAAAAGCTAGAAACTGCTTGACCAAGCCTTATCGTTTGGTGAGGAATATATATATAACACAAGCTCGTTTCCGCATTTTCCAATTCAAACAAAAGAAAACAACATGACAGCATTGTCCAGGAAGCTCACAAAACAACATATTAGTAGCCACATTTATTATGACAAGATAACTCCTTTACAGTTTACAAAATAGTAAAACTTAAACCAAACCATCTGTGCATATACCAACTCCAAAGTAAACTACTTAAAAATAGATGCCCTATTTTATTCTTATATACAGCAGTATCCTTCAAGACAGCAACTTTACATAAGAAAAACTAAAAGTGGCCATGAAAATAAATCGATGATTAGGCTAAATTAAAGGGATTTGATTTGATTGTATCGAATTGAAGCATAAACGACTGTAATTAATTAACTAGTTGGAAGAAAATGGACCTGGAAACGCATTGATGAGAGTTCATGGTTGAGCTCGGTCTCAAGAACTTTGAGCAAATCGAGATCTTTCAAGGCTTTACGAGCTGTACGAAGGACTTGGTTTACTCTCGGCATGGAGGTTAGGGGGAGGATTGCCTTATTTCTCTTCTGTTTCAACTTTCAAGGCTGTGGGTTTAATTTTGGGCTTCTCTCCATTCTGTTTGTAAATTTCACGAATCAGGGTAACAATTTTTTAATTTATTGTGTTTTGGACCCTATATCTTATTTATTTATTCTTAAATTAAATGGACATATACTTCTCCTGTTCTCCATATTATTTTTATTTTTTAACTTTTAAGAGTGATCGATTCTACAACTTATCACTTTCAGTTAAGAATTTATTATTTTTTTACTAATTCTTTTTATTAAATAATGATAAAAATAACATAAGTTATGCACGCTCGCTTAAACTGGATAAGGCAACGTTAACATAATACAATGTGAACTAAGAAGCACAGAAGAGAACACTCAGGCCAGCTAGCTCATTATGCACTAGTAACCAAAATACAATACTCAATACTACTATAGTTATGGAGTTTACTACTATACATTTCTAGTGATTTCAATTCCTTGTTCAATGATCAAAATTATTATTAATTGTGTCATTGTGTGTATTCATAAAAGCATAGTAGTAGTAGTACTAGGAGTATTTCAATTTTTCAATGCATCATGATCAAATTTACAACTACCATATGTAATTCTGTATTACTATTGAATGCAAATAGTAGTACAAATCAAACAAAAACAAAATCAAAATCTCAAAAAATCTTTTAATTTTATGGCAACTTCTTGAACTATGTACACTTACACTAATTTAGCATGTACTATAGCTTGTACTTTGTTCCCAGCTAATTCAATTCATTCACCTTTCTAGCTCTCATCATGCATTTGCTTTCAATGCTGCTGTCAAATTCTTGCAGGCAGGCAGGCAGCACTAATTTTTCTTTTTCTACCATCTTAAATGAACTACTTCAGTATACAGATATCCGGCATGCTTCATCTTTGGTAGCACAACACTTACAAACACAAAAACAAATTCAATTTAACAATATCTAGTTCACTAGTAACCTTTCACTGGACTAATCCTTAAGATCAAGAAGAAAAAAATGTCAGGAGGAAATTCTAGAAAATTTGTTAGGATGGTCGAGGATGATGAAACAGATAGCTTGGTGAGTTTCAACCAGTACTTCATCATTTTCTTTCTGTAAATATCTTGTCTTATTGATCATTTGCATCAAGTTATATGCCTCTCTTTCTTTCACGTTTGTGATTTACTATTTTATACTACTAGTTTTTTGTTCTTGATGCTTCTTCATTTGCAGATGATCCCGCGAAAGTTCGTAGAGGCCTGTGGTGTGACAATCCCGGATCAAGTATTCTTGAAGGTTCCAAATGGTCGACGATGGCCCGTAGAGGTGGCCTATTTGGATGATGGCCAAGTTTCGTTGCAGCAAGGATGGAGAGCGTTCCGTGACCATCACTCCATCCTATGGAAATGTTTGAAGTTCGTATACGATGGGGTTGGCGATTTCGAGGTTCGGATCTACGACATTACTGTTTCAGAGATCGAACAGGAACCAGCTGTTGGACAATCTGGAACAAGCCGAAATCCGTTTAATACTCAACAAGAGGACGTTGAGATGTCGGACAACGATTCTCATGATTCTAGTGGTAAGTGATCAGTTGTTTTCACGTCAGACACAGTTTCTGATGAATTTTAGGCGAGTTGCTGATAGCCATTTTACATTACTTTTAAAGTAGAATGACACCTGAATCTGCTGAATGATCAAACAGGTGATAATGTTGATGTAGGAGGTCCGTTGAGCATGTCTTTTACTGCAGAAATAAAGCTTTACAACACATACGCAATTGTGAGTATTCATTCCTGAACCGTGCTTTTCAACTTCTGATTTTTGTTTGCTCAGAGTTCCTCTGTTATTAAGCCGTCCCCTTGGTACACAGTTACTTCCAAAGAATTTCACCACCTCAACAGGATAGAGAAAGGTGAGGATGTAATTCTGAAGAATGTGGAAGGGGAGAGGTGGAATGTACGTGTAGTAAGCAGAGATGAGCGATATGGAGAATCTGAGCAATGTGGCCTAAGTTCTGGATGGCACACATTCCTCGTTGACAACAATGTGGTTGTTGGAACCATAATGTCTTTCAAAATGCTCTCCAGATCGGACAAACTAATAAAAACACGAGTGGTGGAAATGGGGCCAAATCCAGAAACTCTAATGAAAAATGTAGGGAATAGAAGGTCGAGGTTGGTGCTTGATGCAAAGAAATCTGCAAATTAGATGGAGAACCAAACTAAAGAAATGTATGGTTGTATGCATGTTGAATTGTTGTTCGAGGTTAATCTTAGGCCCATGTAGATTTGCTGCTATCAAGGGAACTTTGCTTTTGTATGCTTAGAAACTTGTTTGGTTAATGTTGCATGTTCATGAGTGTCTACTACACAAAGTGTATTGCTAGCTAGATCACACGTACAGTATAGTATATGCGTAAAAGATTAAGGCGCTTTTCAGTATTCAAAGGCTCCAGTAAAAACTGGAATAAACTCGGATTCTGTAACAAATGAAAGCAGTTTGTCACTGGCCTGTCGTAGAGACCAAAGGCATTTGAAAACCAGAGATCAAATAACTTACTTCTGTTGGGCTGTTGGCTGACAGTACCAATTAGCATAACATGACATTTTAGCATTTTCCACTATAAAAGATCTGTTTCCTGACTTTCCTCCTGTCTGTATTTAGCTATAAGTTAAGACAGAAGTTCAAATTTTCTGTTGAAGCAATAAAGAATTTAGAATGAATTACGAACTAAATTGGGGATCATGTGTCTCTCTTCTTGTTTTGGTCTTGGAGATCAGATTATTATCGTTCTCTTTACATTCCCTACAGGATACAATGTGAATTACATAACAAACATTATCACATGGGAATTTACCGTGAAATTGAAACATTTCAACAATAGACTTGTATACTTTGTGTTATCTTCTCCAATGTGTCAAGTCACTTCCCAAGAAATTAACTAAACAACAGTATCAGGACAGTCAATTGGATGGTACAAG
This sequence comes from Plantago ovata, assembly GCA_028274465.1. Lineage (NCBI taxonomy): Eukaryota > Viridiplantae > Streptophyta > Magnoliopsida > Lamiales > Plantaginaceae > Plantago > Plantago ovata. Next base: position 40,346,073 of record CM051455.1, on the reverse strand, counting down.
TTCCTGGTAGATGACGCGGTTGTTGGTCTCAGTTTCCAACAATACTATAGGAGTAGTTGAAATGGTGCCAAATCCAGAAGACATCTTAAAAAATGTAAAGAGGAGTGTTGAGAAGGACTAAGAATTAATACTATACTCATGACTCGGGAGTGGTAATGTTTTCTGTATGCATGGTTTATCTATGTTCTCATTCTGTTTCGACCAATGTCCCCAAAATTAGGTTGAATATGGTACTTCAAATTTTCAACAATGCAGGTGTTTACTCAACAATCTCATTTGTCAATACTTCCCCAAAACTTGTTACATCAAGTATGCTTTAGATTAACCCTAACTAAAAATCCAACACATGTTTACAGAAAGAGATTGATTTTTCATTCCCGACTTTGCTCAGCTAGCTTGCTCGAATGACAATACAATTAATCCCCAGGCAGAAACACACTAATTTCGTCCGAGCAAAATGCAGCCATAGAACAATGGCATACACAAACATGGTGTAGTACATTAAACCAGATAAGTTCTACAAACTTCGAGCAACCTTATCATACAAATCACGCGGCCAGCTCCTATTCAAGTTGTTCGCCAGAAAATTTGCAATCTGCAAATTAGTGCATGCTAATCAGTTTCATTAAACATCCATACGGGCAGCTAACAAACACGTGAGGTATAAAATTTATAATTTATTTACAAAACCAGCCGCCTCATCATAGAGGGTCCTGGAAAAATCCAAGCATCTCTCAAACAAGTGAAAAGCTTGAAATTCAAATCAGAAATAAGGTTATACAGAGCCTTGGGGAAAATAGGGATTTATTGTCATGTCATGCAAAGTGCCATTACCATGAATTCTGAGATTTTTTCAAGAACTGTTTTAGGTTGATTAAAAATATGAACTTTGAAACATTACACCCAAAAAGTTGTTAAGTCATTAAGAAAAGATAAAGAAAACTAATATTTTGATAAAATTACAACGAACATTTATCGATGCTTATAAAGCATATAAAGGTCTTAAAGTGAATCTATAAACGTGACGAAGTTTTGTGTAAATAATTAGCAATTCAGCTGGACATAAATAATTCCGGAAGTAATTGCTGAAACGCACCTTGGTTCTCAAAGCACGAAGTGATCCATCGGTATCAGTAACACTGTCCAACGAGATAAGAGCATCTTTCAAAAGCCCAGGCACGCAGGATTGAACATGTGGAGATAGACCATTCAAGATGTCTGAAGAAATGTCTGGTGCTCTTGGATCCAGAGGAAGGAACGGGAGTTTCGCAACCTCCCTTAGTGCATCCAGATGGTTTCCCAGTCTTGCAAGGTTATGGATAGCTAAGATAGCCTCAAGCTGTCTTAGAACAATCTGTTGCTCCATCACATTTGCTCTCTCTTTGTGACTGGGGTAAGAAAGATGAGCTTTTTAGTGACGATGATCGAGAATGGGAAGAATAGTGATAACTTCATTAATTGAACTTAATGTGCTATACATATTACAGTGAGCAGTAAAACAATTTGTAGAATCTGCATAATTTCGGTAGTAATTCACCAATTTAAGCAATAACAAGAACCACGAATTTCAGACAGTTTAAGCCAACTAAGAAACAGAACATAGTGGAACATATATTGCTAGAAATTATGAAATGACTTATAATAAGGCAGGGTAGAAATGGACCTGATTTCAGAATAATACTTGAACCGCTCCAAGATCTCATTTCCAGAGTGTATAAGCCCAGTTATCCTGCTCTCGCCATCTAGTCTACCATGAGACAGGGCAGAAATTGCTTCGGACAGACACTTGTTTATTGTATCCAATGCAGCTGAAAATGCCCCCACTCGTTTCTGAATTTCTATGGACTGCAATTTCATGGTAAATTAGTCAAGTATAACAAAGGGGTTGCTTTACTCCAAATTACAAACTTACATCCATCTGAATGAAAGAATTCACGTAAAACTTCGCAGAACACGAAATACAGTAATCCACCATCCTTGAATTAGTTTCCAACTTCATTTTGTAATTTGTAGACCATTTTCTTGGGTCGTGAACAAAATTAATTCCAAATCATACCAGAAATTTTAGTTAGAAAATTATATTATGGAAGTATAATGATTTTGGACTAATGTTTCAGGTGTGATTTTGGATTGAAATTTTTGGTCCAACAGAACCTTAAAAACGTCACCAAACGGAATAGGGAATTATTTCAGGGACGGAGGAAGTAGGACCTATTATAGAAACATTAATACTATGGGAGGAAAAGGGACTGACATGCATCAAAAGAAAATTACCATCAGCACTTCCTTAGGATAGATAAAACTCAAGAAATTTTGAAAGAACAAAGAAAAGATGGATGTCATGCCACAACTATTTTTTTATGCATGGCAGAGAATCATATTTGTGCACAAACTAATACTAGTATTTTATTTATATTTATTTATTTTATTAATCTAGGCTGGTATAAGAATAAAGAGTACTATTGGAGGAAAAGGAACTGACATGCAGCAAAAGAAATCTAGCATCAGCACTTCCTTAGTATAGATAAAACTCAAGAAATTTTGAAAGAAAAATGAAAAGATGGATAAAGATGGATGTGATGCCACAGCTATTTTTTTGATGCAGAACAGAGAATCATATCTACGCACAAAACTAATACTAGTATTTATTTATTTACTTATTTAAATCTATGGCTTGCCACTAGAACAAAGTGTACCATGGGCAGCTATAGAATAGAAGTAAAACAAGGAGATTCCTAGATTTTCATACCCAGAGTCAGTATAGGGGAATTTCAAGTCTGAATAACTTAAAGATAAAGTCTAAATTTTGATGTACATCTCAGTGGGGCCTAAAAAACAATGAGCATTGAACAGTCAAAACAATTGAGGTGAAACAGATCACAGGTATGTTCTACAGACAGATCATGAGCTCGCTTAAAACATATGACAAGACATTGTTGCCGAAAATTGGAGTAAAGAAATTCGTGAAGCTGGAGAAGACAAATTATCTACAAGGCTAGGATTTAAAAAAAATAATAAAATAATAAAAATAAAAATAAAAAATAAAGTTAGCTCAAGAGCTTAAAGAGAACTTACTTTATCATATAAACAAGCATCCTGACAGTGTCGAGCAGCTTCAAGTAGAAACTGCTGTCTTGTATTTCTATCAGTCAAAAATCTCCCTAGCTCCCCTTCTTCTCCTTCACCACTTGATCCAAGCAAAAGTGAAATACCACCATCACGTAACAGAATTTCGGTAAGAAGTTGCTTTAACATCAACGTCCTCTGTCTTTGTTGATCTGCATTACCTTTTCCTATCCATGACAACTGGCCGCCACCAACTGCAGCAGAAGCTTGAACATAATATTCCAGCGCCATTTGCAAGTCTCCATGGCGCAAATATGCAGCACCATATTGCCTAATTATGCTTGATGTCTCCGCAAATGCATCCATCACTCCAAACTTTTGTCCGGGTCCAGAGCATTCCGTAAGAGTGCCATGGTCAGCTAGCACGATTGCTATATGCACGGAGTCAACACTGTATCCTTCATCTATATGCTTTGACAAATGGAGGACAGCCGGAAGTTGCTGGATGCTTAAAAGCAAAACATATGGATATACCAAAGGGTCCTTACCATTCTTTGTATAGTACGATGGCTCAAACTTATTTAGGTAACCCTGCAAATCATCTAAACTATATGATGATGATCCATCATTCTGGGAAACTGAAGAGGATCGAGCAGAGGAATCTCGTACAGAAGACAACATGAACCATAAGAAATCCTCAATTGTATTGAACATTGTAGGTAGTTCTCTAAGTAATCGGTCAATCAATCTCCTTGAACCCGCTATAATAGCATACAGGAGTAACTTTTTCTTGTCATATGCAGCTCGGCCTCCTCGATCAATCATACGTAATATTTTCTCACATTCTTCAGAAGCAGAAGCAGCAGTTTCCGCTGATACCATACCTCCAGTAGTAATCCATTCAGCAAGCTATCAAGTAAGGTACTAATAGGTTCAGAATGGAAGGAGGATTGTGAAGCATACAAAGGATAAACGGTTCATACCAGAGAAGTGAATTGGTGTGAAACATGAGATGTGCGCGCAACTTCTCTAGCATCGTCATAATATCCAGTTCTCAGACAAAAGTATATCTGTTGATAAACATGCAAACAATAAGTTCAAAGCACATATCACGTCCAAGACAACATAAAGTTTTTTAAATTGTGCTAAAAGGCTAAACTTTCATTTAAAAAAATAAATAAAAAATAAAAAACAAGACAAACAAGAAAAGGCCAGCGAAATATATGCTATCAACCCACTGCAAGACATTGTTGTGTGACATATGAAGTTGCATCTCATGAGAATAAAACGGCTTAAGGCAGTAAGTGGAGAAAAATGCTCATGTTTAGTGATGTAATTATCATGATTCATATCAAGTCACCTACACAAGATGGTAACAATAGGTGCAGCTAATGTTTGTGATAATCCAGCAACCATATAAGAAGCCGAGTCAAACCTGTTGCCAAGTGGTATCTACTGGAGGCTGTCTACGGACATCACTGGCATCAAAATCAAGAACCCCGTAATCCCTCAATCGAACCTGCATAACATAAATATCATGTGGGGCAAACCAAGAACCAAAAGAGAAGACGTCCGTTCAGTCATCAATACAAACCCGAAGGAAGGCACGGATTTTTTGCAAATTTCCAACAGCCCCACCAAGAGCAGCCTGCAAATATATCATAAATAACATGAAGTTTGTTAGAGTCCGATTTAAACTGCAGGAAGTCAGAAGTTGAAATTAACAGTTGTATAGACTAGAAGCATGAAATAAACATAAGAGACTCTCAGATGGTCATTTTTGTATAATTTAACATTTTAGATAGATGCTATTGCTTTCTATCTAAAAAATTGCATGCATCAGATACAGTCATTGAGGAATCCTAGTTAGCTATAAACTTGTGAAAAGTTAACCAAAATGCAGAGAAAGGTGTCACAGGGACTCAGGGAGGGAAAGAAGTGTTCCAAAAGAATAGGAAACAGTAGATACTAAGACAACTTTACCTGCTGTGGATGACTTTGAATTGTATCCATAACATACTTTTCATGACCCCACTCCAAATGGCGCCTGGCTCCCATGACCAATGACATCCTTTTTGTAACATGTCGTTGCACAGTAGGGTCCTCGCCCATTAATGTCTGTAAACAAATCCGTATATTTTGTATCAAGGATTCATTAATTAATCCTTTCTGTTCAGGTGAGAAAACAAATTGCAATCCAGGATTCATAAAACAAAAGTGAAGACATCGCTTGAATCATACCGTGATTAGATGCCATATTTTCATCATGCTGACAGATTTTGCACCTGATGGCTCGAGTTTCAAACTCTCATATGCATGTTTGAAAGCTAAGGCTGGCTGCAAAAATACAACAGCTGCTATGTGACATAACTTCGCACAGAGTTGAGACTGTGGGAAAAAGGTAGAAGTGCATGCCAACGTGCAGCACTTCATCAATCAGTGGTAAAGTTGATAGTCAATTTCTTACTTTGAAGAGCAAGCCCCGCTCTCTGGCACTGTTAAGATTCCTCACAACTTCAGCATATACCTCAGCCTTTTTCTCAATTACAGATTTATTGGTCACAGGTGCATGATCCATGCTGGATGGACCAGAAGTAATCTGTGGAGTGGAAGTATAAGGCACTATTTGGCCTTGGCGACTAATCCCACTTCCCAAATCACCAGTATTAGTTCTAGGAAGCATTGAGATTCGGCTCAGACTCTGAAGAAAATCCCTCTTCTCCTTTTGCCAATCCTCCTGCAGTGATAATTTTACAAGGAAATTTGTAGTCAAAACAAGAAATTTATGACTGTACATTATTCCCTGTGAAACAGTGATTGACCAATAAATTCTGAATAAGTGCATATAACACAGAAACCCAGATACTCACCTCCAAAACAGACATCATATAATTGTTGAAACTCCTAAGATTGTCCTTCTGAGCTTCCTGAACAGCTGAAAGCATAGCCATTTCATGGACCTATAATGCAAAAGTAAAACTGTTATTTATAAGAAACTCAACTCATTCATTTGTCTGATTTGTTAATATGAGTCAAACAAACAAATTGTGCTCAAACATCCGGAAGAGTTAAATTACCTGTTTTAGATACTCTTCAACAGTTGTTGCCTCAGCAGGAAACACATCCTCAAAGGTTGTCTTTTAAGAAGAAAAAATAGAGAAAACAAAGGCAACAGTGTTAAATAGACCTCATCACATGAGTTTTAGCATACGCATTCAGTGCAAGCCAGAAGCCAAGAAATCATGGGATCAATATCAATATAAAAAATATGTACAAAAAACAGAAGACAAAAAAATGTAACGACGTGCTAATGGTTTGGTAAAACAATTCTTAGAATACTAAGCAGTATTTCATGTTACTTATAACCACTACAACAATTACTTATTGCTAATACCATGTTTTAACAGGCAATGTTCTCAGAAACTAATGAGAATACTCATATCATAAATGTCTTGTATCGTCTTGTTTGAGCAAGTAGAGGACTCTAAGCACACATTTACTTATTTCTCAAGACACACAGAATACCTACGACCGTTTAGGTAGACAGCAACATACATCAAGCACATATATACACAATCCTAAATACATACTACAAGAGATACAATCACTTTCTAATTCCCTGGATGTACCAAAGATTTGCGAAGTAATTGATAGCATCTTTGGCATAGAAATATGCGAGTATCCGTCCAAATATATCACAAAATGCAAATTTTGACTTTCCGGATTACACGTAGACAGTTTACCTTCAATTCAAACGACTTGAGATCACGTGCAAGCTGCTCAGCATTCAATCCCTCACGAGCTAACAACCTGCAAAAGAGAAAAGGACAAACTAAAGTTTAGTCTATTACTGTTCATGCCTCTGAAATTACTCAACTGAAAAATGAAATGCTTCTCTCCTATTTAACTTTACATAGAGAGTAATTAATTAATTAATTATCCATAGCATGATAGCACCAAATTACACACGAATTTCATTATTCCTTTTGGCTTAGAGCTACACCTGGTGGCAGCAATGGACTGAGACGGAGTTTCAGCTCGTAGGGTTTTAGCCTTGAGCTTGTTCGACAAAGCCTCCAATTGATCAATATTCCTCTGTTTACACACCAAGCAAACACAGCAATTGAGCAAACGGATCATGAAATGATAAATTATAAAATTGAATTGAGCAGAAGTATGAAGATACCTGAAGCGTAGGGAACTGAGCGGAAGGAGCAGCTTGTTCGAGAAGCTTGGAGGAAGAATGTAGAAGATTAGTCCAGCCGGTCATGTCAGCATCGTTCGCCATTGTTAATGGTGAGGAAGATGAAAACACGCGCTCCGCAGCACACTTTGCGTCCAAGTGTTGGAAAGGGCAGTGAAGAGGAAAAGAGCGGACGGAGGAAGGGGATGAATGAGGGTTTTTCCTTTTTGGAGCTAATTGAGCCCTAATTTCAAAAATGAAATGACAAGGCCACGGTTCGATTATTCCTGACTTGGTTTTGAGCTAGATCACATAACATTTACGAATTATGACAGTTTAAAATATGCTACATCGCGAACTAATTTGTCTCTAAGTCGTTCAGTAAGAATAAAGAAATTGGTTTTTCTGGGGTATGCACCTGGGCTTTTCTATATTGGGCCTCAGTGTATTAGATCCATTGACAGTTTGACACCTTTCCGCTTGCAAAACGACCCAAAACCCCATAAACCTGCATCTTCTCCAAGACTTGAAGAGAAACTAAATCAGCTCTGTTTCAATGGAAGAAATTAATAACGACTTGCAGAAGTTTAATTTAGCTGGACGAGAATATGAATATGACAGTGGCAACGAGGATGATTCAGTCCATGAGGAATCAGATGATGATGACGGGGATGACATCTCCTACTCCTCCAGTGACGTCCCCAAGCTGCAATTCAGGTAAAATGAATTATTCCTACGCATATTTATTGTTTCTGAAATTTTGTGGATGCGTTGCTGAGTTGATCTGAATTTGTAGGAAGGAGAAAAAGTCCAAAGCTAGGTGGATTGAGGAGTTGGGAATGGGTGAAGTGATAGAGAAGAAGGGTAAAATGTGGACTACAACTGGAATTACTCGTCGTGGGAAAACATATTGCTTAATCGAAGAAACTGTGTGAGTTGATTATTGAACTCTCTTTAGTTCAAAGTATCTTTGTATTTTTTTCATTTTTTTTTCAAAATTTGATCGCAGTTGGGCTAGTTTAATTGTTTTATCTTGCATAATAATATTATTGTTTTATGCCAACATCAATAACTCTTCTTTTATTAGTTCAATGTGGTAGCTTATACAGTAACTCATTAGCTGGGATTGTCGCTGTTTTGAATAGAAAAGAAACTACTATGAGTCTATGACTAACTGTAATTCCATCGGAGTAGGTTAGTTACAGAAGGTGAATGTGCGATCTTAACAAAATATTGCTTACCACAACCACATGGTAGGTAAGGCTAAGCTTTTGTTCAACTTCTCTGATTTGCTACACGTGATGGATGGTACTTATTCAGTCTGAATAGCTGTAACATTATTGGCAAATTTTGTGACTTTTCTCAGCATGCTATTTACCAAAGTTAAGTTTTTCTATTAGATTAATATCTGGTGAGATGCCTCAGTATAAAATATAAATGCTGAATCAGGTCAATAATTTTTTTACCAGTATTTGTTAATCTGTTAGAAATATTACTATATGTCAATTCTGAAGTGCTAAACTATAAGCTTGTTTTGCTTGATGCTGAAATTTTGGATTGGGACATAAATGTTAATATATTTTTGGCTGGCTTCTTAACTTGTTCTCAATGAGTCAATGACAATGTTTTTCCCTAATTTTTAAGTTTTGTTTTTAAGATTTATGTTGCTCTACAAATGTGAAATTGCTTGAGTTGTAAACATGTTCTTTTGGCGGAATGAAAGACCATTGAGTGGAAGATGTGAATATGTGATCTTTAAGAAACTGGAATAGTACATGTATTCTTCCTCACACGAGAGAGTAATATCTATGTATATTTTGCAGGTTTTTGGCTGAGATTGGAGCATTGGATGTGTTGAGTGTTGATGGCGCATCCCTTCAGTTAAGTGACTTATATGGTAAGTTAGCAGAAGACAGGAATAGATGTGGGGCTTCCTGGGAGTCTCTTGAAGTTTATCGACATCTGAAATTTCTCGGTTACATCGTTGGCCGGCATGGTACTGCCTGGTCTTTAAAGAACACTAAAACAACACTTGAAAATGAAAGCTCTGAAGATTCTGATAGGACAAGAGATAATGGAATGGTAGACGAGACACTAATCACAGAGATGTTCAGTAACTTACAGTTTGGTGAAACTAGACCAATATATGATGTCTATCCTCCTAATAGCAAATTTAAGAAGTCTTCTCCAGGCAGTCCATTATTTGTCCTGTTCCTTATCAGGTAATTAATTTCAACATATCCTTATCATTTGGTTGTAGATTTACAAGTTTGATGTTATATATGTGCAATGTATTTATTTTAATTTTGTGAATGTGCCTGATACATAGTCTTGAGAGTTTGAATCTTCATAAATCTAGGGATGGTCCAGGTAAAAACATGGGCGGCGGGGGTTGGGGGGGGGGGGGGATTATGTTCTCCAGTGGAAAGTTCCTTTTGTGTTTGATCTGGGAATGTGATTGCTTGTAAATAACATGGGCGATCAGGAGTAGAGTTCATACATGTTCTTACATATGCAGTCTTCAACACTATTTTCTGTCAGTTGTATATCATGCCTGATCATTATTTCATTTTGCATAGAAACCAAATACAAATCAGTTTCTTATATTTTGACTTATGCCCTGTGTTGATTTTGTGAAAAACTTATATTCCAATGTGAAAATTTTAGTGTTCTTATGGAAGGAGAGAGAGAGAAAGAAACCATCACATGCACCCGTTTATCTCTGTTATCTCGCTTTCACGTGCCCTTATTCTCTTACTATTATACTTTAAAAAAAGAACCATGCAAGGCATTCGTTTGACTAGATAGTTTGATGTTGAGTCTTTTCTTTTTGGTCCATTCTTCTCTTATCTATTTATTTTGCTGTCTTGTGCAGTGGACAACCTCCATCTAATCAAGCGATAAAGGAACTCGAAGCACGTTGCAGCGGTATCTCACTAAAATTTTGTATTGTTGAACATGGGCGGGTTAGTTTTTTCTCATTCACTAAAGTAGAGCTCCCGGTCCTCCCGTGACCTTTTTCAAACATAACCAATCTCAGTAGCTACCAGAGGTATTTGAGTTCACAGTACCAGTTGATTCTAAGTTATGGTTGTTCCTGTAAAACACTATGAAGTGCACATATAATTGTGTTGTGGTGGAAAGAGTTATCACAAGTTTTGTATTTCTCCTTTGATTTGTTGAGTAAGATTCAAGATTTAACATGGATGCTTATAAACTGTTTCCCTCTATCTGATGCAATGATTACATGTTTATGCTCTTCTAATTATAATATAATGTGCCTCATGAATGCCTATAATTACCATGGGCTTTGATCATTTTAGGGTGAGGTAAGTAACAACGTGACAATTCAAATTTGACAAGAGAGAGGATCTTTAAATAATTTTCTTGATGTCCTGTTCACAAAATCTCCAATTACCAGGTCGAAGTTCTAAGGAGTTTGGTAGCTAGAACCGTAGAATATACAGGCATCTGGAACAATCACACAAAAAATTGGACCAGTTACCTTGCTTTTTATTTTCCCAGGTGTGAGGTTTTGCTGTGATAAAAGTTTATGGTTTCTTCTCATTATGTACATAAAGCAACTTTCATGTTAATGAACATTTTATAAGATTTGGGAAAGCATACCCTTTGATGCAATATTTTATACTATATTCAGTGTTGCTAAAATGTTCTGAATCTGAATCCTCCCATCACCTTACTGTCATTACTATTTTTACCCAACATAAATGCACGTGTTTCTTTGATTTTTTTTTTGCATGATTTCTCCATATTCAAGATTTGATTTAGGTGCTGACCAAAACTTCCAGGTTTTTTTTAATGAATTTACTAATATTAATATTTGCTACCATGGCTATTTGATTACAGTAACGGGTAAAAAATTAATGCGTTTTTATTGATGCTAGATTGGAACCAGATACACAAGCGAGTAAATCTTCAAACAACAGGGTATATTGAGTAACTTATTACATCACTGAGAAGCCAGTGATCTGGAAGCACTTGGCTTTGGCGGCCTCTCAGTATCTCTATTCTCTAGTGACATGTGCAATGAATGATTCTAACTCAAGCCGAGATGCACCACCTTCCTCAGTTGCCTTTCTAACTGAATTACCCAACTCTTCAGATCTCTTTCTAATGTCATGTCCTTCTTCAGATGCCATTAGTCTTTCAACAGCATTCTTAACAGTTGATGCTTTAACTAGCTCCTCTTTATTTGTCCAGTCCACCACCATAAGCCCTGTCTTCAGAATCTTTGTTACAAAAACAGCGTTTGTTGGCTGATCCGAATGTATAGGCCATGCTGCTATAGGCACTCCCATGGTAATGCTTTCTATGCACGAATTCCAGCCACAGTGGCTCATGAACCCTCCAGTAGATGGATGTGCTAAAATCTCTGCCTGTGGTGCCCATTCTCTCACCACCATTCCAACTCCTTTCACCCTCTCCTCGAAGCCTTCAGGTAGTTTAGGCTTTCTCACTTCTTCATCAAAGACATCCCCTTTATCAGCATCTCTTAGCACCCATAAGAACCCCACTTTACTGTATTCTAGCCCCAGAGCCAACTCTTGCACTTGTTCGTTGGTTAAAGAAACCGATGTCCCAAAAGTGATATAGATAACAGATTTCGGCTCTCTTTTATCGAGCCACTCTAGACATCTGTGTCGCACACCGGTTCTTCCATGCAAAGTTAAGTTGGCAGGGAGTAAGGGCCCGACTGCCCATTGTTTCTTAACTGGATCCTCTCTGGCTAGCAGATCCAAGTAAGGACCTTCTATCAACCTGCATGTGTTGTGGATATCTCCAGCTCTATGGTTCTTATTCAGGTGCTCATATTGTAAAGCTACAAAATTTTGGACTTCTGCTGGTAATTCTCCTTCAAGTGGGGGCAGGGTTCGGAGATCCTCGGGCAGTGGTTCATCCTTCGCCTGCCAGGCTATCAACACCTGAGAGATTGCAGGAATGCAGTTCAATGCGTAGCCTTCTGCATTCGTAACAGAAGCAACATCCTGAACCACAAAAGCCATCATGGGGTCATAGATGACAACCACTCGCCTAGACTTTCGCGACATTTCGCGCAAGTAATCGACAAAAGGTTCGCGTTGGCTCAATGTTGCTTCCCATGCCGGGTGGAGTTGCACGGGGAACTTATGGGCTGAGTCGGGATTCGACGGAAGAATCGCAAAAGATGGAGTTGGAAGGTCGTGGAAAGTTATTTTGGCAACGTCTTGTGGGTTTAGGCCACCAACGCGGGATTTGGCTTGGCGGTTGTGGGTGGCTGAACCGACGTAATGAACGGGGAGGCCGTATGAGGATATTAGGCAGGAGAGCTGTAGTGACTGATTGAGGTGTCCTTGAGCTGGAAATGGAACAATGATGATGGTAACATCAGGGTGGTTTTGGTGGGTTGTGAAGGTTTCCATATGAAGAAAGCAAGTTGGAGAGTGTGTAGGCTTATGATAGGATAGCAGCACATGATGAAACTCTTTAAATAGAAGTAGAAGAATCAAGTGGATTCTCATATTATACTTAAATATTATTAAAGTTTCAAAAGTACTTGGTGATCAAGAAAACTTTAGAAATTTCAGAAGGGAAGTTGCTTTTGGCTTCTCATATTATAGTACTTAATATATTATTAAACTTGGATTAGGTAAGCCTCATCCAATACCCTTGCGAAATGTTGCCAGATTAATCAGTGATTTCAATAGTACTATTATGCGGGTAAATCACTAGTAGCTTCCTAGAATGATTTTAGTTAAAAGCAAATCATTTCGTGTGATTTTTGATTTCATGTAATTCCTGCAGCTCTAGACCTGGTAAGTGTTAACTCTCAAATCAAATGAATTTAAAGATACAGTTTTCTTTTAATACTAGCTCTGAGTGTCGCTTTGGTTTAAACGAGACTTACAGGACCATAGTTTTGGCAGAGCTGCTGAAATTTACAGGACTAAATTCCCCGTTCTCGAACTTAGGGGACCAATTCAGAGGAAATTGTTTTGTTCTTGACATCTACCAAATTCTTCAAATATGACTAGCATATAGTAAGAAACTTTTTATCTTATTTTTTTTATTTACTTACATATTGCCTTTTTGTATGAAGCCACTGCTGAGAGCTGATGGAAACAGAACTACAATGTCAAGCTCTGTACAAAACAGACCTTCACACTTATAACACATAGGTTCATTCTTCGGAAATGGTTTGGCAGGGGACTGGGATTTATTCTTTTCATGTGAATAACAATTCAGATCAGGTAACTTCAATTCAATTTAGATTTACCTTTTTTTTTCTATTACAAATAAATTCATTTCATTTCAGTTGATATGTTAAAAGAAATTCGGTGTGACAGAAAACTGTTAAAAGAAATTCGGTGGACCAAAATATACTAATATTGCAGAGGATGTAAATTAAGGGCTCATCGCTCAGGATATCAAAATGTGATCTGCATGGATTCAACATCATTCATAATTATTAAACATATGGCCTGGCTACTGCATGGATATAATACCATGCTTTTCATGAACTAACCATTTCTTTCTAGTTCATGATGAAAATGTTAAATTTAGCTTAGCAAGATACAAGTCCTAATTACATCATCATCAAAGAAGAGAAGGCAAACTATCTACATCACTTTATTTTTGCAACACATCTTCGGGTAAAATATTCATTGAGTTTATTCTGAATTGACTAATTCAATGTATCTTTACTGATAATTTAACCCTGCAGTTCACATATCATCATCATCATCTTTTCTGGTGATATGCGCGATGAACGATTCCAACTCAAGCCTCGATGCACCACCTTCCTCGGTTGCCTTTCGAACTGTAACACTCAACTCCTCTGCCCTCTTCCGCACCACCTCCCCTTCCTCTGACGCCATTAACCTTTTCACCACGTTCTCAACAATTGAAGCTTCCACTAGTTCTTCACTCTTTGCCCACTCCCTTATCACAAGCCCTATCTTCAGTATCTCGGTCACAAAAGCCGCATTTGATGGTTGATCCGAATGCATAGGCCATGTCGCAATAGGCACTCCCATAGTAATACTTTCAATACACGAATTCCACCCACAATGGCTCATGAACCCTCCAATCGAAGGATGCGCTAATATCTCCGGTTGTGGTGCCCATTCCCTCACGATTAATCCGACTCCTTTCACCTTCTCTTCGAAACCTTCCGGTAGATTAGGCCTTCTTTCTTCTCCTTCAAAGACATCCCCTTTATCTGCCTCTCGGAGTACCCATAAGAACCTCTGTTTGCTCTGTTCTAACCCTAATGCTATCTGTCTTACCTGTTCATCAGGTAGAGAAGTTGTTGTACCGAAACTAACATATATGACGGAATTCGCCTCTTGCATATCGAGCCAATTTAAGCATTCATGTCTTTTAGCCGATGATAGCTTCGTAGGTAGTATCGGCCCGATTGCCCATTGTTTCTTCTCCGGATCCTCGTTTGCCAACATTTCCAGATACTGAGCTTCTATAAGCCTGCAAGTGTTGTGGATATCTCCAGCTCTAACGCTATTACACTCAATTTGTAAAGCGACAAAATTCTGTACCTCAATAGGCAACTGTTTTCCAAGAGGAGGTAGTTTTCCAAGTTCTCCAGGCAACGGTCTCTCCTCTGCCTGCCAAGCTATTAACACCTGACAGAACGCGGTAATGCAGTTGAACGCGTAGGACTCCGCATTAGGAACCGAAGCAACGTCTTGAACAACATAAGCCATCATGGGGTCATGTATGACGACCACACGCCTAAACGTTTGAGACAATTCACGTACAAAGGCCAAAAAAGGTTCGCGTTGGCTCAGCGTGGCTTCCCAGGCGGGGTGGAGTTGCACGGGGAACTTGTCGGATGAGTCAGGGTTCGGGGGAGGAGTTTCGAAGGATGGAGTAGGGAGGTTGTAGAAGCGGATTTTGGCCACGTCTAGAGGGTTAAGGCCGTTGACACGGGATGTTGCTTGGCGGGTGTGGGTAGGGGAGGCGACGTAGTGAACAGGGAGGTTGAAGGAGGATAGAAGGCAGGAGAGCTGTAGGAGCTGGTTAAGGTGCCCTTGAGCTGGAAATGGAACTGTGATGATGGTAACATTGTGGTTGTTCTGGTGAGTTGTTAAGCTTCCCATCGTAGTGTGTTGAGTTACTTGATGGTGTTCTCTTGCAATAATACTAGGTTAACTTGTGTAATATACTATTCGATTGTGGTGGTGTTATATATAGATAGAGTACTGGAGAGTGCAGGGCAAGAAACTGGGAGATATTTGGATATTTTTAAGAAATTTCTATTTTTAAATGTACCTGCAGCTTAACAAGAAGATTGAGAAAAATTTAGACCACTATTTATAAACTATTTATAAACTGTTATTTTCATTTGAACATGACACTGAATTGATCTGAATTGAATATAATTGAATAAAGTTGAACTGAACTGAACATAATTTAATTGAATTTATTTGTAGTATAAAATACAACTAGGTAAATCTGAATAGAACTGAACTGAATAAACCTGAACAAAATTGAACTGATCTGAATTGAAAATAATGAGTTTTCATATGAAAAGAACAAAACCTTATATTACTCTATAATATTTGACTAACTATTTCTTTTAATTAGTTATTTATAATTATTTAGAATATCAATTTTCACACATTATAGAGGTCTCCTTTTTTTTTTTTTATATAGTTTCTATAAAAAGTACATATAGAGAATATATATGGTGTCATATAAATAGGGAAGAGACAGAGGAGTACGAAACTGTTCTTTTCGTCTGAACAGAACTGAACTGAACAGAATTGAATTGAACTGAATGAAGCTGAACTGAACTGAATTTATTTGTAGTATAAAATACAACTAAGCAAGACTGAACAGAACTGAACTGAACTGAATGGAACTGAACAGAACAGAACTGAACTGAAAATAATGAATTTTCATACGAAGAGAACCGAACCTAAATAAGTGCTTATTTGTATAAAGTTTTCTTTTATTTGTTTAATTAGTGATAAAAAAAGTACACATGGATAATATGGATAATAGTATGGTACCACATAAATAGTGAAGAAATAGGGAGGAATAATAATTGATTATTGGTAGAAAGTTTTTTAGGGAGTCTCATTATTAGTGTTTTAGTTTTGTGGGTCCCGTAGAGTTTAGGAATTTTGTAATCGTTGGCTTTTAACACAACTTTTCAATTTCTTCCTACATATATACCGGGAGGTTTCAGGATTTCGGCTTCCCATTTGGGGCACTTAAACCTTATTGAAGACAAAGAAATAGCTCTCTAAGTCATCGTTGTTTTGAACTTTTGATATGAAATAATAACATCTTTTTGTTCTAATCAACTTAAACCAGTTCGAATTCAAATTTTAATAATTTTTTTTTACATTATAAATATTTTTCTACATACCGGAATTTGGACAATACATTACTTATTAACTAAAAAGAAAAGTGGAAGAAAATAATTTGGAGCAGAGTCCTAGGAATGATAAAAAAACAAAATATATACCCAAATAAATAGATTCTTTATTAATAAATAAATATACTAGGATTTCCGTTTAGTTTTGTTGATTTTTTTTCAATTGCAAATTATAGATATATCATACAGAAAACAAAAGTTATAAAATTTATACTAAAAAAGTACAAAAAGTATAAATAGTAGGAGTATATTTTTTAAATATAATATAATTTTTCTGATTGTTTTGATTTAGGAGTATTTTTCGTCAAAAAAACAGTCAACAAAATTAAATGGGAAATTTTGAGCTAGATGGAGGACGATAGAACAATCATGGAGAATTTTTAAGAAGCGGTGGAGAATATAAACTTGGGGAGGTCAAGGATAAATTTTTCTTGCTGAAATAAAAGATATACTACTACTAGTGCAATATTTCTTTAAAAAATAATTTAATTATTATAAAAATATCATATAGTGAAATAGACCACCTCATTCGAGGTTGAAAATATTATCCCCATCCAAAGAAAAGACTTCGTAAAATGAAAATGGAAATAAGTTTAATTCACTAGCAAGCTCTCCAAGATAGGTTTGTATAAGTTTTTGGTCCCTATGATTGTCAGGTTGTGCGCAATTTATTCATATAATATCCAAAGAAAAAGACTTCATTTTGC
The DNA here is from genome assembly GCA_028274465.1 of Plantago ovata. Lineage (NCBI taxonomy): Eukaryota > Viridiplantae > Streptophyta > Magnoliopsida > Lamiales > Plantaginaceae > Plantago > Plantago ovata. The sequence goes on along the minus strand of CM051455.1, from coordinate 40,328,714 downwards.
GCAATTTATTCATATAATAATATTGGGACGACGAGTCCATTTCTGTGGTGATCAAGAGAAAACATCGTTCCATTACATCACGAAATCTGATTTTGTGGGGAATGCGATGCCTAAAAACAATTAATATGAGCTGCTGCTATAATCCAAAAATAATACGGATAGATACGTATGTCTCTCGTGGTCGATCGATATTTGATAAAGATAATAAGGTACGTATGTCTCTCGTTACAAACCTAAGAGATTGGGTTTGCTTGGACGTCACCAATTTGATTGACATCGTCCATCTAAACTAACATACTATATAAAAAATTATATAATAGCCCATAAATGAAATCTTACTTAGGCCACACCCAATCAAATTTCAATTAGCATCATAATGATCATATAAGTACTATAATAATAGTAATAACTAGTAAATAACCCGTCGAGTTTCCACGGGAATAATATATTCAAATATAATTAAATGAAGATTAATTAAAATTAAAATCAATATGTTGTTTAACTTTTATTGATGGAGAATCTGTGGAATAATTTATCATCAATCTGAACTATTGCAAAAATAGATCTATAAAATATAGTTAGTGTTCTAAAGTTGTGGTATAGACCTTTCGCACTTAGTTGTGTTCTAAATTATTCTGAGATAGACCCCGTGGAACCCAGTTAGCGTTTTAAATCACCATGGAATAGACCTGTCGAACCTAGATAGCGTTCTAAAATGTTTGTGAAATAAGCCTATCGACTGCATTTAGTTATTGCGGAATGACCCGTGGAATACAGTTAGCCTTTTAAACTATTGCAGAATAGATCCGTCATCAAACGTAGTTAGTGTTTTGAGTTATTGTGAACGGGGAATAATATATTCAAATGTAATTAATGAAGATTAATTAAAATTAACACCAATATGTTGTTTAATTTTTGTTGATAGAGAATCCGCTGGAATATTTATCATCAATCTAAACTATTGCAAAATAGATCTATAAAATACAGTTAGTGTTCTAAAGTTGTGGTATAGACATGTCGCACTTAGTTGTGTTCTAAATTATTATGAGATATACCTCGTGAAACCCAGCTAGCGTTTTAAATCACCACGGAATAGACTTGTCGAACCTAGGTAGCGTTCTAAAATGTTTGTGAAATAAGCCTACGATTGTTGTTAGTTATTACGAAATGACCCGTGGAATACAATTAGTCTTCTAAACTATTGCATAATAGACCCGTCAAACGTAGTTAGTGTTCTGAGTTATTGTGAAATGCATCAATCGAGTATAGTTAGTGCATCAACCTAGATATACATCAATTAAATATAGTTAGTGTTCCAAATTATTTTATAATAGACACATGTCGAACAAAGTTAGCGTACAAATTATTGTGGAATAGATTCGCTGGACATAATTAACATTCTAAATTATTGTGAAATAGACTCGTAGAACATAATTAGTGTTCCAAATTATTGCAGGATAGTCTTGTCAATCACAGTTAGCATTCCAAATTATCGCGGAATATACCCGACCAACCCATATAACGTTATAAATAACTGCGAAATGGACTCGTTAAACATCGTTAGTGTTTGAATTATTGCGGAATATGCCCGTCATTCAGAGTGAGCATTCAAAATTATTGTGTAATAGATACGTCAAAACCATTTAGGGTTCGGAATTGTTGTGGAATAGACCTGTCGAACCCGTTAGCGTTTTAAATAAGTGCGGATAAACCCGTTGAGCCCAGTCAAATTAAGTTCTAGATTAATGCATATATAATAGACCCGCAAAACTCATTTAACGTTCTATATTATTGCGGAATAGACCCGTTGAAAATAGTTAGCGTTCTAAATTATTGTGGAATAGACCCGTCTAACTCAGTTAGCGTTTAAATGTTTGTGGAATAGACCTGTCGATTCCATTTCAAAAAGTTATATAATAGACCCACCGAACACATTTAACATTCTAAATTATCGTCGAATACACCCGTAAAAAACAGTTAGTGCTGTAAATTATTGCAGATCCGTCGCACACAGTTAGCATTTTAAATTTAAACCCGTTAGCGTTTTATTGCTAACCGTTATTGTTCTAAATTATTGCTAAATAGGTCCGTCGACTACAATTAGTCATAATAATTGTTGTGAAATAGATCCGTCAAATTAGTGTTATAGGCTATTGCAGAACATACCTGTCAAGTGCAATTATTGTTCTTAATTGTTGCATAATAGGCTTATCGAACGCAATTACTGGACCATTTGTAATGAATAACTTGGTTTTTTTTTTAATTATCACTTGCCGTATCTAGCTTTTTCGAATGAAATTGCATGGTCAATTCATATAAATTAAAAGATCTTATCAATTTATAGTGCACTAATTTATTGCTAATTAAATAAATCCATTAAACACGATTGTTCAAACGTTGTATTACAGAAGAATCGAAAAATTATTACTCACATATCCGCTTAATATAAAAGAATAAGTAAATAATATTTTCAAACTTTTTGTAGTACTTTGTCTCTCATAAATCAACATTCTGATTTTCTACATAATTGTAACTCCATTTTATATTTTCAAATATATATTTTTTAAATAATTTCATTTGAAGAGAGCGAAGAAGCTTCCATGACTTCATTTCTCCGATGTAAAAAATTAAAGAAATTGAAATAAATGACGTTTATTTTTAAATATTACAGGGTAATTGGACCGAAAACCAAAATTTTAGGGACTTTACCTAACAATTGACCAACCTAATTTCAATTACAAGTTACAACCTATGTACTCCTCGTCTAGCCTTGATTACAAAAATTAGGTTTCTGAACTTTCTAAAAAACTCAATTCGGTCCCTGTAACAACATCAAGACTTTTTCAACTTTGATTCTTCAACACTTTGATGTTCTTCTCACATAGAAAATAGAATTTCAGAATGCTATATAGACCGAGATGAAGGAACAAAGATTACGAAAATCGAAATCCAAATTAAAACATAGAATGATTTATTATAAAGATTAAGTTTCATCTGCTATAGTGCATCTTAGAAATATAATGATTTATTGAAGAATTTATAATCCCAAAAGGCCCGATGCTTCATTGATCATGAATATGAATTTTATTTCATGAGTCTGCTAATCTGGAACTGGATTGGAGTTTCTAATATCAAAACAAAAGTGATCGATTAGATGGATGATGGATTACCGGTCGCTGGCTAAGTTGAAAGTTGAAAGAATGCATTCTAGTGAAATATCGATTATTACTTTGAGAAATGAATTTGATAATATAATATGTCAAAACCTTGAATAGTTGAGGTAAGGAGGCCCGAGGGATGTTGTGGATATAGAAGTCGGGTTTAGGGATGAGATCTACAAATTAGATGTTTATCGATATTTCTGTGACCGTAAATCAATCAGTGTTTTTTGATTTGATTTTTATTTTTACTGCGAAAGGTATATGTGAGTCAGATTTGAGAGTTTGATCATTGTTGGACAAGTGACATGGAAGGGAATGAGGAGTAAGATCTGAGAGTTTGATAAATGGTTGACACGTGGCAAAGAAGGGAATGAGGACCAATAAGAATATGACATGTGGTTGAAGGAGAGGGCTAGAAATATTACTTCTTTAATGAATATATAGATGACTTGATTAAGAAGACATCTGTTTGAAAATTTTATTCGTTCCTCACTCCGATCCACGATCTAGGGTTGTAATCTTTACGGGTTACGTGTCCTTACACAACTGACATAAAATTGAGTTAGAAGAATCGATGGTCGAATTAAACGTTTATTCATAGACAAATATGTGAAAATTCTTCTATAAACCTGGTTTGTAAGTGAGTTCATAGAAAGACCATGCTGTTCAAAATCAATCAAGCACATCGTATAGGGTCCGTAACTTTTAAGGGTATTATTAGAGCACCTAATAACTGATTAGTACCCAATGAAAAATTACATTTTAGTGCCGATTTTGACTTTTTGGCGCACTAAGAACTGTTGCAAAATCAGATTTTTGAGCGGCCAAACATCATTGTGGTGGAGGACTAAAATTTAATTGAAATTGAAATGGAAAAATAGTTTTAAAAAAAATGAAAATTACCTTACATATTTTTAGCCTTTTCTTTTTTAATTTTTTCTTTTCCTTTTTCTTTTCATTTTTTATTTTTCTTCTCTCTTCTCTCTTCTTCTTCTTCAAGTCTAGTACCGGATTCCGATACCGGAATCCAGTACTGACTTGAAAAATGAAGGTTGACTGCGAGCTTGTTAAGCTCCCTCAGCTCCGATAAGGGAGCCTTGCAAGCTCCAATCGGAGCTTGCATGTTTCCGGTGGGAGCAGAGTTTTGGTCACTGAAATTATTCCGGTGACCAGAGCTGTGAAGAAGAAAGGGAGAAAAAAAGAAAAAGAAAAAAATATAAAAGAATTTAATAAAAAAAGAAAGAAAATTGATTTTTGGCATGGAATGAGGTAAAAAGGATTTTTTGTCCTGATTCTAGCTAAGGGTGTGTTTGTTTGGGAAGAAAAAATTCAGTGGCAGAGTTTTAATTAATGGGCTGTCAACTCAAAAAACTCAATTATGGTACTAAAATGTTATTGTTGAACTAAGGGGTATTATTCTATTATTAGGTGTCACAAGGATACCCTATTTTAATAATTTCTCTTTTGAACTATATAAAAGAATTTCCCGACAATCATAGAAGAATATATCAATTTAGACAAGAAATTCCAGGAAGCCGCCTTTATCAATTCAACATCAAATGTATGTCTAGAGTTAAAGCTGTGTTCATTTCACCTTAAGTTCAATTTAATTCAAATAATTTCAGTTAACTTAAGTTAAGTTCAATTTATGTAGCACTCTGAAATTTCAGAGAGCGTAAAGGGATTGAAAACGATACTCATACCAGCAAGGTTTGTCGGGTCTGTGATCAATTAGTGGCCGAGGCGTTATAAATGGTATCGGAGCTGAACCAGTCTAAAACCCACAAGAGGTGGACGATTGGTCGCAATTTGAGAGGTGGTGAATATAACGCTCTAGAATTTCATATAGAGTTTAAATGGGTTGAAAACAATAATTATACCAACGAGGTGCAACTTTTTTTTCGGAAAATCCATTTAGAAGAACTTCAAAGTTAAGCGTGTTTGGTCGAGATCAATTCTAGGATGGAGATCACGTGTTGGTTTGTGGGTCAGCATATCACCCAGGAGTAACCACACTGGTCTAAAGGATTGGGCCTTCGATCGATGTAGGACAGGAGGTTACAATGTATATTTATTTAGTTAAATTATATCATATCATATAAGTTAAATTCAATTAAATTCTATGTATTTCAAATTGATTAATATACCATTAAATCCTAATTAGATTCAAAATGTAGGACTTCCAAAAAAATACCATAAAGTACTGGATTAATCTGGTGAAATCGAACGTGAGGCCGGGGGACGGGGTAATATGGGGCCGAGACAATTCCGCACCTGGACCGCCTGATGAGGCCGGGGATAATATGATTTTGAACCAAACATAAACATGTCCATTCATATGGTTATTGTTGGAGAATTATGTTTTTGGGAGAGTTGGTGTTGAGTTCGATTCAACAATAGTCGATTATACCTAATCACAAAAGCTCACAACACAACTAAACCACCAAGAACCAGCTGCACCAATCAAACACACACCCAAGCAACCAAAACAGAAAATAGAGCAAGAACGATAAGCAAAAGAGAACACAAGAGTTTAACGTGGTTCGGTTGTAAATAACCTACGTCCACGGAGATCACCAACTTCCACTATATTATATCAATCCCAATTACAAGTCCCTAACAGTATGCAAGAAACAAGAACAAATCTGTCTCTCAAAGCTAGAACCTATAATCTATATAATATCACCCTTCGAAGTAGTCGAACCGGGTCTTCAAGCTGTGTTGTTATTTCTCCAGATCTGGTTATGAGCATGCAATAATCACCCCTTTATATAGCCTTAAATTTGCAGCTATACCTAAAGGAATTCGAATAGGAATTGATTTCCTAATGGAGACAATTACCTTTTCCTGATTGCATTCGGAAACAGTGTTGAGATAACACCTCACAAATCTCCACCTTTAGCTCAACACCAACGACCTCTGTATCCCTGGAGTTAGGACACACCCCTTTGCATCTCTAAGGTTAAGATACGCCCCCATGTACCTCTAAGGTTAAGATACGCCCCCATGTACCTCTAAGGTTAAGATACCTCCCCGTTCCCATCCCTGCGGTTAGGATGAACCCCTTCTTGTTTTGACACCCACAAGTTCCAGGCAAAACCTGAACTTTGGTCTTGGAAGCGCCTTAGTCATAGCATCCGAAGCATTCAAAGATGTATGCATCTTATTTATCTTCACAACTCCCTTGGCAATGATATCTCTGATGAAGAAAAACCTTACATCAATGTGTTTTGTCCTTTCATGATACACATGATGCTTAGTCAACATAATAGCACTTTGATTGTCACAGTGAATATTCACATGATCCTGTTGGATACCCAACTCATTCAATAATCCACCCAACCAGATAGCTTCCTTAACTCCTTCAGTGATAGCCATGAACTCCGCCTCTGTTGTAGATAATGCAACCACAGACTGCTGACTTGCTTTCCAACTAACTGCCGTGCCAAACAAAGTAAACACATACCCTATGATAGACTTTCTTCCATTCAAGTTCCCTGCAAAATCTGCATCCACATATCCAACCAATGGATTCTGCAAGTCATTGCTTTTCTTGAACCTCAGTCCCATCATCCTTGTGCCACTTAAGTATCTGAGAACATACTTCACAACATCCCAATGCCTTCTCCCAGGATTCCCCATGTATCTGCTGATAACACTCATAGCATATGCAAGATCAGGCCTGCAGCAAATCATAGTATACATAATACTTCCAACTGCACTTGCATAAGGTATCATCGACATAATCCTTGCTTCTGCATCATCCTTAGGACATTGTTCCTCAGATAACTTCACCCCAGGTGCAATAGGAGTAACCACACTACTGCAATTTGACATATTGAACTTGGCTAGAACCTTCATGAGATAACTAGGCTGAGATAGAAACAAATTCTTCTCCTTCTTGTCCCTAGTGATATCCATCCCAAGAATTCTACTTGCATCCCCAAGATCCTTCATCTCAAATTCTTCCTGCAGTTTCCCTTTAAGTGTTTCAATCTCCTCCATTGACCTGCTAGTAATCAACATATCATCCACATACGAGATCCTTCCATCTGCACTCTCCTGAAACTCATCATCCAGAGCTTCATATTCAGTACCTGAGTATTCTGGGACCTGATTATAAACCTGTTGTTCTGGAGTTCCGGTCAGGGTTGCGTCAACCCCTTGTCCAACACCTAGTGTATCAACCTGCTCCATAGCCCAAACAACTTCTCCTGGTGTTATATCAGTTTCATCCTCAGACTCCACCTCAACTGAAATTCCCTGTGCATATCCTTGATCTCTTGTATGCTGATAGTTTGAAGTTTCACCAACTTCCTCATCAAGTCGATCATCACCATCTGACTCTGAGCTACTACTAGACTCCTCATTCACTGGTAAGATAGGCTCAGCATCCGCAACATCATCCTCCACTGTGGGCTCCACCTGAGAGTGAACTCTCTCATCTTCTAACTCAATTCTGGTATTTTCAGCAGAGTCGAGGTTGAGTTCGGGATTGGGTGAACCCCCTCTGTCAACACCTGCCTGCTTGTCCTTCAGAGGTAACACATCTTCATTAAACTGGACATCCCTGCTTATAATACACTTTCCGTTTCCAGGTTCTATGCACCAAAGCTTATATCCTTTAACCCCCTTTGGGTAACCAATAAAGATACACCTCAATGCTCTAGCTTCCAACTTATCTTGCTTGATATGTGCTAAAGCCAAGCAACCAAACACCTTGAGTTTTGAATAGTCCCCAGTTGTTCCAGTCCATACTTGATCCGGCGTCTTAAACTCCAAAGACATAGCTGGACTCTTATTGATAAGTATTGTTGTTGTAACCATAGCTTCTCCCCAGAAACCTTTGCTTACCCCAGAACTCAGTAACATACACCTAGCTCTCTCCAATAGAGTTCTATTCATTCTTTCCGCAACTCCATTCTGTTGTGGTGTATCTGCAACCGTTCTGTGTCTAGTAATACCCTTCTCTTTACAGAAATTAGTAAACTCAGTAGATAAGAACTCCAATCCATTATCAATCTTGAGATACTTCAATGATCTTCCTGATTGATTCTCTACCTCAGCTAACCATTCCTTGAACTGATTAAATGCTTGATCCTTAGACTTCAGAATATAAACCCAGACCTTCCTTGAATAATCATCTATGAATGAGATGAAATATTTACCTCCACCTTGAGTGAGTGTCCTGGATGGTCCCCATAAATCTGAATGCACATAATCCAAGTTAGCTTTAGTAGTATGCTTCCCTGTGTTGAAACTGGTCTTGTGCGCCTTCCCCATCACACATGTCTCACAGAATGGTAACTTAGTGAACTTGTCTCCTCCAAGTAATCCCTGCTTGGTAAGTTCCTTCAATCCTTTCTCTCCAAGATGGCCAAGCCTCTTGTGCCATAGATATGTGTTGTCATTCCCATGAACTGCTGCACTTTCTCCAACTACTGTGTTACCAGATAAATAGTATAGACCATTCTTCTTAACACCTTCCAGCAAGGTTGTCTGAGGTGTTGACCCAACACCCCCCTGAACCCCGTGCATAACTCGCAGAACACCATGACTACAACTCCATGAATATCCCATAGCATCAAATTGACCAAGTGAGATCAGATTCCTCCTCAAATCAGGTATGTACCTTACACCAGTTAACAATCTAACAGTTCCATCATGCAACTTCAATTTAACATCACCAATGCCTTTGACCATGCATGACTGATTGTTCCCCAAAAGTACAGTTCCAGCTTTCCCATATTTGAAGTTTGTAAACCATTCTTTAACTGGACTCATATGAAAAGAGCACCCAGAATCAAGTATCCAGCATAAGTCTATATTAGAAGTAGAGACCGTAAGTACCTCTGAGATGTCAAAAGATTGTGTAGCTTGTGCTATGTCAACTGTTCCTGCCTCTCCCCCAGATTTCTTTGGCTTCCTGTTGTTCCACACAGGACAATCCTTCTTGAGATGTCCCTTATTGTGACAGTGGTAGCACCTCCTATTCTCCACAGAATCTGATGACCTCTTACTCTCTTGCTTCTTATATTTCTCCTTTGGTAATCTTTCCCTTGAAGAACCCTTCTTGGAACCATGGTACTTCATAGCAAGACTCTCAGCCGAATGTCCACCTTCCTGCAGATTCTTCTGCTTATGGAACTCCCTAGTCTTCAATGATTCCCGTACCAAATCCAAAGTTACTTCAACATTACCAAACATCAACGAATCTCTAAAGTTCTCATAGGAGTTGGGAAGGGAGTTGAGCAACACCATAGCTTTGTCTGCGTCTGTAGTCTTATCACCAACATTCTCCAAGTGTGTTGTGATCTTGTCAAACTCTGCTAACTGCTCCAGAATCGGCCTACCTTCATCCATCCTAAAACCAAGAAACTTCTGCTTGAGATACATCATCTGGGCTGATGATTTCCCCATATAAACTTTTTCAAGTTTATCCCAGATTTCTTTTGCATCAGTACACTTAACAACCTCCCTCAATGCTTCGTCGCTCAATGAGTGAATCAGTGTATTGAATGCCTTCTTCTTGATTTCCTTCTTCTTTGCATCGTCTTTAATATCCTTAAGACCTTCATCCCCCAACAGAGCATCGTCAGCTCCATAATCCGACAACAAGGCCTTAATCCTCAGTTTCCAAAGGCTGAAATCTGTGTGCTTCGTCAGCTTCTCAATCTCGACTTTAGTTGACGACATTGCTTATATCAAGCTTTGGATTTTCCCGGTAAATTCCTTCGACCCTTCTTCCCACAGACGGCGCCAATTGTTGAGTTCGATTCAACAATAGTCGATTATACCTAATCACAAAAGCTCACAACACAACTAAACCACCAAGAACCAGCTGCACCAATCAAACACACACCCAAGCAACCAAAACAGAAAACAGAGCAAGAACGATAAGCAAAAGAGAACACAAGAGTTTAACGTGGTTCGGTTGTAAATAACCTACGTCCACGGAGATCACCAGCTTCCACTATATTATATCAATCCCAATTACAAGTCCCTAACAGTATGCAAGAAACAAGAACAAATCTGTCTCTCAAAGCTAGAACCTATAATCTATATAATATCACCCTTCGAAGTAGTCGAACCGGGTCTTCAAGCTGTGTTGTTATTTCTCCAGATCTGGTTATGAGCATGCAATAATCACCCCTTTATATAGCCTTAAATTTGCAGCTATACCTAAAGGAATTCGAATAGGAATTGATTTCCTAATGGAGACAATTACCTTTTCCTGATTGCATTCGGAAACAGTGTTGAGATAACACCTCACAGTTGGAATTCTATCATGGTATCAGAGCCATCAGGCTCACGCCCACCTGAGTTCAAATCTTTCCGGAGACATCCGCACCATATTAAATTTTCACTCGATTGTCCTCCCCAAAGAGGTTGAAATCGGTCACGAGTGCGGGGGAGTGTTGGAGAATTATGAAGTTATGGTCGTGAAAGAAGGCTGTCCCGTTAGTTATGCTAACGTATTGGAGACCTGAAGCTAGACAAGGGATACAAAGGGGATCTTCGTACGTGTATGAACGGTTGAATCAGAGATGGGGCAGCGTTTCAAGTTACTGAGTTATCACCAATAGAGATCAAGGGGGTGATATATATCGATCTTCATTCGAGGATTTGGGAAACAATTAAACAAACATGCTTCTATATGATGACTTGAGATCGATCACAAACACGAACATCAGATGTTTTATCAATGGATGGCGTAGGCGAATACTCTCTTGTGTTGTGTTATGATCAAAACGTACCGGAACTGCTCTTATAGTCTTATTCTATATATAATCCCACCTTTGTTACACTGAGGTTGAACTTAATAACTCATGATCATGTTGAGCAAATATTTCACTGCAAGTAGTTTTGTTTGAGAAATTTCACTGCAAGTAGTTGTTAACTTGTTAATCAGGACATGTCAGACTATGAGTATGTGATCGTATATGCACTAGGATTTTATATATAGATCCATTTCCATGAACTTAAGGGCTTATTATTGATCATAGATCATAGGATAGAGTAACTAGATGCACAAGCGTACAACTGCAACCAATAGAAATTAATACATGCATGATCAGAAGAAGTACACAACAGAAATGAATTAATAACTAAAAGCTACTGGAATCTGCTTGCGAAACAGCTAGCCTGATGTTCTTCTATCTTGCAATATGCTCCACGAACGAGTCCAATTCAACACGAGACACACCACCTTCCTTAGTCACCTGATGCACGCTAACAGCCAGCTCCTCGGCCCGTTTTCTTATCTCATCCCCTTCTTCAGATGCCATCAGCGCCTTTACAACACTTTCCACTTTACTCGCTTTCACAATCTCCTCCCGTTCCGCCCACTCCCTCACGATAAGTCCCGTCTTTAGCACATTTGTCACAAGACTAGTGTTTATGGGCTGATCCGAATGCATAGGCCATGCTGCAATAGGCACTCCCATAGTAATACTTTCCATACACGAATTCCATCCGCAGTGACTCATAAACCCTCCGGTTGATGGATGTGCTAAAATCTCCGGCTGTGGCGCCCATTCCCTCACAACTAATCCAACTCCTTTCACTCTTTCTTCGAAACCGTCAGGTAGTTTAGGCCTTCTCACTTCTGCATCAAATACATCACCTTTATCAGCATCCCTTAGGACCCACAAAAACCTCTGTTTACTCTGTTCTAGCCCCAATGCCAGCTCGCATACTTGTTCATCAGGCATAGAAGTTGTTGTACCGAACGTAACGTATATGACTGATTTCGGCTCCTGCTTATCGAGCCAGTTTAAACATTCATGTCGTTTATCCGATGCCAGTTTCGCAGGGAGTAATGGTCCGATACCCCAAACTTTCCCGACACCACCTATGTCCTTTCTAGCTAACAGGTCAAGATAAGGCCCTTCAAACAACCTTGTAGTGTTGTAAAGATCTCCAGATCTCACACACAGATGTTCAAACTGCACAGAAAGAAATACTGGAACTCGCCTGATAAACCGTCTCCAACGCTGGGCAAATCCTTGAGGTCATCAGGGAACGACAAGCCTGTTTTCTCCCAAAACAACCGAGCCATGCACAACGCGGATACACAGTTGAACGAGTAGGATTCGGCATTCGGAATATCCCCAATGTCCTTAACCATTAGAGCCATGAGGGCGTCGTGTATCACGACAACTCTGCGTGACTTGGACGCCATGTCGCGTAAGAAGGCCGTGACAGGCTCGTGTAGGCTCATCGTGGCATCGAACGTCGGCTGGAGGTGAGCCGGGAACTTATTGGACGAGTTGGGGTCAGGTGAAGGGTTCGCAAAGGGCGAGATAGGGAGGTCGTGGAAATGGATTTTGGACACGTGGAGCGGGTCGAGGCCGTTGACACGGGATATCGCCTGGCGGTTGTGGATGGCGGAACCGACGTAGTGGACGGGGAAATCGTAGGAGGATATGAGGCAGGAGAGCTGCATGAGGGTGTTGAGGTGACCTTGAGCTGGGAATGGAATCATAACCACAGAAACATCTTGTGGTTTTGTTGGGTACTTAAGCTTCCCATCGTAGAGTGTTGTAATAAGAAAATTGCTTGGCAATTGAGAAGTTAATTTAAGCTTTAAATTAAAAAGGCAGTTTTTGGAATGTTTTTTACTTGTGCGAGTGTATATGTTAGTTGTGCAATGATATTTATAGACACAAAGTTTACGTCACAAATCACAATGGAATGATCTAGGAGGTAAAGGGAATTAATTTGTGTGGTTGTAACAAAAATTTAATGTACATGACCATGGCAACTTGTGCTGTATGATTGGAGTTATCGTGTCACTTTCTTGGTTATACGATTTTTATTTTAAAAACACAAAAAAATGTAGTACATCTTGTTATAAAGAGATGTACAAGTTTTATGTGGAAAGAATCACATTTTTATTTCTCTGTACACTTGGGGCCTCATATTAGTGACTCTCTGATGGGGATAAGGCCGGGCAGCTCAGAAGAGATGTCAATGCAGTAGAGCCATAGAGGTTAAAAAATTATATGGTGTTGACATACGATTTTTGAACTTTAAAATTAGTGAACAAGATCTTGTTCTAAATAAGGTCAATCGACCGGCCGGGACAAGGAGATCACATAGACAAATAAATACCGCACACTAGATAGTCACATGGGTATTGTTGATAGAAAAGTTCAATCATGTCTTCCTCCATCGTTTCAACGGTCCGCCTGTGTTCGTACCAACATGCTAAATCAATAACCAGATAGATATATAAACAATTTAATTTTTTTTAAGAAATCATATAAGCTCTATTTGATATATAAATTAACAATTCACAACTTTTATTGAAAAGAGAATGTGCGTAACTCAATCACACGACTTTCTTGAGAAAAATGAGCTTATAAGCATTTGATTTTTACTGAAATCATGATCTCTAAGTTTTTCTTAGTACACTTAAAAGCTCCGCCATAGAATTCTCGTGTCGTAGTAGAAAATGTTTCAATGTGAGTGCTGCATATTTTGCTTATTTTTTTACTAACATCTTCAACGTCGTCATGTTTGTCATGTCCTCTGTTCAATTGAAATGTTGGAGTAGCAAAGAGGTCGGGGTTCGAACCTCATCGCAGACATAAAGTGGTACATGCATAATTGGAGCTATTAGGTTGATACATGCGTATTTAAAATTATAAGGTGGTAAAGGAGTAGTATATAGGAGTATGATTTTTGTAGTTACTTCACTTTCTCCTGGGCAGTTCAAAAGATGATCGACATCCATTTTTTACTTGGGTTTACTGATTTAGATGGCAGATTCAATGATCGTAAGATTAGTTTCTTCCTCCCAAATTCTCTATTATGTCTCCATCGATCTCTTTTCTTTGATAATACAACAATAGTTCTTTAATCCGTATAATTCATTTGTTGAATTCATTAATCATCAAATGACATGCCTAAATTGTTAGCTAGATTCGCCGGCCAGCTACGGGCGTAACATCATGTAAAGTGGATGGGTTAAATGGTGCTTGTACTTATGCACAAACGTGATTCACGGTGAAAGTAACAATAAAGGATTATCAGATTAAATAATATTTTCTTTTTAATGACTAAAAAATATTATTAATAAAAAAAGCATAATTAAAAAATGCAGATAGATACAAGGTGGGTAACAGTCAAAACCAGGGAACTGGATACGAATCGATAGGGTCCTCAACTAACACTACAAGTTACAACAAAAGAGCTAGAGGTGAGCCTTTTCCCTGAAAGTCAAAGGTATGAAAGATGTTCCTCACTTGACTCTCCCACACCACTAGTCCACTGTCCACAGCTAGCAGAGAGGAGCTAGCTTGCTCCAAACCATAATGCCTCGAGGAACAGAAAAAATATGCTTCCAAGTAGGCACTGAGGCACCAAACCGAAGGGACTGTCACAACGAGAAAAGACTATGGAACCATAAGAACCAAAGCCTCAACATACTTTAAAATCCCGCTCTAACACCCTATATCCCCTAGTAGAACAAGACAAGATGATAAATAAATTTAAACTGAATAATATTTTTTTCAGATAAAAAATAAGATAAAAACAACATAGGTAACTAAATTGCTAATTTGATATGAAATGATTGCATTATAAAAGTCTGGTAACATCAATATTGTCCATCTCTAACATCAAACTGGCATGCATGTCGGAGTTCGGTTCTTTTAATAGAAGCTTTTTGACGTTTAATAAACATCTAACTTGTAAATGATATTTGTTAGCTTGTTATTTGACTTATATGTGATATTGATGTTTACGGATGTAATGTGAGGTTATTGTGCTATATTTATGAGTTTGATAATTGAAATTGATGATTAGTTGATGGTATAAATGTGAAGATTGTATCTGAATGCGTCCATCTCTATAACATGGACGGATTGGTTGCAGGGTGGGTAAGAGTTGAGTAAACACGTGCAGACAATGATGTAGTAGTTGAATTTGATCTAATTCAAAAAATGAGCGTTACAGTAGAAAACCTGAGCTAGCTACTACTACGCGCACTCAAGGACGAATTGATTTTAATGTCCTGGGGTAGATCGTGAGTTTATTACTGACCTTAAAGCATGGAGCATTCGGTACAGGCAATCATTAAGAACGGGCGGGAGTGCGGGACCAAGTTCCTAAATTTTGTTGCAGTAACAATTTATTTCTTTGCCTCTCTTTTTTGTTAATTTTTTTTTAAATAAAAAATATATACCAGGATGAGAGTGCATAAGTTTTACACTCATCTCGAATAACAATGTGATTTTCTTTCTTTTATTTTCATATTATGCTTTCTTTTTAATAAGTGTAATTGTAACGTCCTAGATTTCAGGGGTTTAAAATGGTTGAGAACGCTACTCATACCAACAAGGTGCACCTTTCTTTTCGGAAATCCACCTAGAAGAACTTCAGAATTAAGCGTTATTGCTTTGGAGCAATTCTAGGATGGGTGACCCACTGGGAAGTTCCCAGTGCGCGCACGAGTGAGGACAAAGTGTGCGGATTAGAACATGTGTTGGTCTGTGGGGCCAGCATATCACCTCGGAAAGCGCCCAGGAGTAACCTCGTTGGGCCGGGTCTCGGCCCATTAGTGACCAGGTTTCGAAAATCCACCTAGAAGAACTTCAGAATTAAGCGTGCTTGCTTTTGAGCAGTTCTAAGATGGGTGACCCACCGGGAAGTTCCCAGTGCGCGCACGAGTGAGGACAAAGTGCGCGGATTAGAACATGTGTTGGTTTGTGGGGCCAGCATATCACCCCGGAGAGCGCCTAGGAGTAACCTCGCCAGCCCAACGGGCCGGGTCTCGGCCCATTAGTGGCCGGGTCGTTTCAATAATAGTATTTTATTTAAAATTAAATTATCGATGAAATACATACTATCTGTCTGCAACACACATAAGAATTAAGTACTTGTTCCTTCCATAACTAATGTACATGTTGAAGTAAATCAAGAGAAATCTTAGAACTTTATTATAACTTTATGCTATTATTAATTATTTTATTTTTACGGCTAAAAATATATTAAGATTAAATTAAGATCAGACATAATTAAGCTATATCATCGACAAAGTTACAACCAATACAAAAGTATCCCTACCTCCAATACATTTAACCCTAGTCCTCCAAATTTAAACAAAGATCGGACATAACCTATCCTTTAGTTTGCCTCTCACATTTAATTAAAGCCAACTAGTTAACTTAATTTTCTCCACCACTTGTCATTGGGTTAACATTTCATATTTATATATTAATGAATTCCTCGTTAGCCAAATATTCACAGCGTACAATGTCAAAAGACTTGCCACACCCCTTCTCCCTTATAGCTAGGAGCGACATTCAGATAACCTTCTAGGAAATCCAACAAGAAGTTAGCTTCAAGTGAATGCTCCACCCTTAACCAATCAATGTAACCTTCAAACCATTCTTGAGAACTCACAAGTACCAAAGATGTGCCAAGAAGTACCCACCTCTTCATTATACCACTTACAACCAAAATCCGGTTCACTAATAAACACACTTATATTGAATTTTTCTTTTTCCACTAATATGACAGACACGAGAGATTTTGACGAGTTTGGACTTAGGCCGAAGTTCAGGCCCATCTCCAGACTATGGGCTTAATATATGTGTCGTGGACCTAGACTAGGCCACATGAAGCTCGACTTGTACCGCAGTCGCTCTTTGAATAAATTTCCTCACATGAGTGCTCTCTAATTAGCATTTCTATTGCCTTTCCTAATTTTAACCCGAGCTTTCATTCAAAACACAAAGAGACCACTTTTCTTTAAATGATAAAGTTAACTATCTCATTCCTATTCATACATTATACATTATGCTCTTTACCACTTTATAATTTCAAATACACATATATCCACTTTATTGCATCGACAAAATAGTATAATTCAGCAAGACTATTTTGACTTTTGAAGTTTAAAATATATTGTTGACTTTTTTACACAATCATTCAAAATCCCTCCGATTATTAAATCCTACATTGAACCTAATTGAAAGATTCGACCAAAACTAAATTTCAAATGGATGTTCTTCTAGCTGCTAATTGGTAACTGCTTTTCTCTTCGACATGTTTCAGCTAGAAAAATTGGAATCCATTTCACCACGATCTCATATTGTCACAGGCTCACAGCCTCACAGGTACATACTCTGTTTTACTCTGTTTCACTTGTGTACTGTTTTACTTTTTAAACTAAACAAAATAAATTCTCTATGTTATGCCCTTTTTTTTTCTTCAATCGCAAACAACAATTTCACCGATAATTTAAATAGATTCATGATATGCATACAACATAGATCTTTTCACAAAAGAACTTTGATTCGATTATGTGAGTAGTGGCTGCATCAGATTATGTATATGATGTATAGGATCTAATAAAGCATACGTATTTGAAGCAAAATAGTTTCTTTATGATGCAACACAATCATTCATTCTATCTGGTGATATATGAAACAAATGAGTCCAATTCGATCTTTGACACGCCTCCTTCCTCCGTCGCTTGCCTCACCTTAGCACCCAACTCCACTGCCCTTTTCCGCATAGCATTCCCTTCTTCCGATGTCATTAACGTTCTCACGGCCTTTTCAATAGTCATGGCCTGCACAAGTTCTTCCCTTTCTTTCCAATCCCTCAAGACTAGCCCAGTCTTCAGGACATTTGTTACGAGTGAGGTGTTTAAAGGCTGATCCGAATGCATAGGCCATGCTGCTATAGGCACTCCCATAGTGATACTTTCCATACAGGAATTCCATCCGCAGTGGCTCATGAACCCTCCAGTCGATGGATGTGCTAAAATCTCCGGCTGTGGGGCCCATTCCGACACGACGAGTCCCCTTCCTTTCACCCTCCCCTCGAAACCCTCTGGTAGTTTAGGCCTTCTTACTTCTCCATCAAACACGTCTCCTTTATCGGCGTCTCTTAGTACCCATAAGAACTGTACATTGCTGCTTTCCAACCCCATGGCGAGCTCGTGTACTTGCTCGTCTGACAAAGAAGTTGATGTCCCAAAAGTGACGTAGATAACAGATTTCACATCTTGCTTATCGAGCCACTGTAAACATTCGTGTCGATTAACAGAGGTTTGAGACGAAGTTACTTTTGTTGGGAGTAACGGTCCGATGGCCCAATTCTTCCTCACTCCACCTACTTCCTCACTGTCTAACAAGTCCATGTAAGGTGCTTCTATCAATCTGGAAGTGTTGTGAAGATCCCCAACTCTATGATTCAGATGATCATATTGTAAGGCAGCAAAATGCAGGAACTCATCTGTTGCACTGTCTCCTAGGGTAGGAAAGCCTTGGAGCTCAACTGGGAATGGTCTACCCGTATTCGCCCAGAAAAAGAACGCCTGACAGAGCGCGGAGATGCAATTGAAAGCGTACGATTCCGCGTTAGGAATAGAAGTGATATCCTGAACCACAAAAGCCATCAACACGTCGTGTATGACAACAACTCGTCTGGCTTCCGCTGACATTTCGCGTAAGAAGGCCAGAAAGGGTTGGCGCAGGTTCAACGTGGCGTTCCAGGACGGCTGGAGCTGTGTCGGGAATTTATTGGACAAGTCGGGGTTCGGTGGGGGAGCTGCGAAGGACGGAATCGGGAGGTCGTGGAAATGGATTTTGGCGACATGTAGAGGGTTTAGGCCGTTGATACGGGATCTAGCTTGGCGGTTATGGATGGAGGAGCCGACGTAGTAGACGGGGATATCGTATGATGATACTAGGCAGGAGAGCTGTAGGAGCTGGTTGAGGTGACCTTGAGCAGGGAATGATAACACAATGACAACAACATTGTCTCGGCTAGGTGTTATGTTTGTCATTGTTAGAGTGACCTGAAAGAAATGGTTTAATCACTGATTCACTTGGAAAAAATTAGGAAAGTTCAAAAAAAGTAAGTGTTGGCCAAGAAACTTGAGATGGGAATTCGTGTTTTGCTTCTGGTAAAACACCACTTGTGAGTTGTGAGCTTTTAGGTTGAAAAACAAAATTGCAGTCTTACATATATAACAAGCTTAGAAAGATTGTTTTGTTGTTACCATGTCTCGTGATACTGAAAAACGTTTTGAATAAGTAAACCGTCCGCACACGAAACAAAAACATTGTGCTATTGTATTCATTATCTGTGTAATTTGTCATGCACAATTGTCTAGCTAATTTGATTTCACGTGATACATTATTCATTTTTGTCCTGCCAAATATCATACTTATAATACTAAAATAATAATTATAGTCTTAAACTCTTAATTAATGATGCGAGGAAGGATCCCAACATCTTCATTACAACTACTCCTACACTACTAATGCTATACAAACTTATTAAATCACCTTATTTCTCCACAACCTTATAACTCCGCCATCATCGGGGATCAAACCCTGCACCTCTCTTTCACTAGCCGAACTCCTTACCGCTGCACCACCTTATCATAAATTTTCAACATATAATTTTATTATTTTACCATTATAGTTAAACAGTAATTTGCAGTTAAACTTTGAAACGGTTGACCACGAAAAATTAAAAAGTGCAATTGTTATAGTAGAGAGGGAGTACATACATAAAGTTATCGAAAATGACTAAATGGTAATGAAACCACTGGATCGATTTTTATTGTGATTTTCCCATGGATTACCATTCCATTACTAAACAACATAATATAAGCACAATTACATTTTAGTCCAAAGTCAACACAAATTCATTATTTTAAAATTTAATTTTAATGAATCCAAACAATCCTTATTGTTTTAAAATAAAAAAAGGGAAATTTTGCCCAACTCTTATTTTATACTTCTATTTTTCTTTTTTCTTTTTTTTTTTGCATTTTCCTTTTACTTTTTCTTTTCCTTTTTTTTTTTCACTCTTCTTCTTCACATACTCCGGCACCGGATATTCAAAACTGCGATCTGGAGTTTCGAAACTCCAGATCGGAGCAAATATGTTTGTTCCGATCTGGAGTTTCAAAACTCCAAGAGCATTGAAGCTCCAGACCGGAGCATGTTAACGCTCTAGATCGGATGCTCCGATTGGAGCATGTCTCCTTGATCGGAGCAAACGTGAATGGACCGGATCTTTCTCCCGTACCTGAGCAACTTCCGGTACCGGATACGAAGAAGAACAGAATAAGAAAGAGAAAAGGAAAATGAAAAAAAGAAAGAAAAAAAGATAAAGAGAAAAGGAAAAAGAAAAAAAGAAAAGGAAAAAATAAATATTTTTGTCATTTTTTTATTTTAAAACACTAAGGGTTGTTTGGATTCATCATGCAAAATCTAATTTTGGAATAATGAATTTGTGTTGACTTTAGATTAAAATGTAATTGTGTGCATAAGGAGGTTATTTTGTTATTAGGGTCTCTAAGAATATATATTTCATTTCTAAATATTAGAGAATATTCATTTTTGAAGAATATATTCCCATCAACAAGCCTGTTGTATGTGTCGTTGAACTGGACCAGGCCTCATGAAGTCCGGTCCAATCCAGGGGTGAATTTCAACCAGGTGCCCACTTTTCAAAAACCATTTAAAAAGGACACAGGCTTCTAAAATCATTAAAATTGAGTGGTTTTGTTTTCATGAAATGACGAAATATCCTTCATCGTTGAACCACCAAGAACCATCACCCAACACCGTTGAGTCGTTGATCACCACGGGTGCATCTTTGACCACCACCGATGCATCTTTGACAACCACCGGTGCACCTTTGACCACCACTGATGCAAAGTTGACCACGATCGATGCACCGTGGACCACCACTGACCCACCGTTTGACCACCACCAATGCACCTTTGACCACCACCGATGCACCTTTTGACCAACACCAATGCACCTTTGACCACCACCGCCGGTGCACCTTTGACCACCACCATCAGCGGATCCAGTGGGGTCACTGGACAGCCCTGAACTGTGTATTCTCTTTTAAAAAAAAAAAGAAAATTAACTAAATTTTGCATTTTGAACCACTAAAAATAAAGATTTGACATTATTGACCCTCCTAAATATTGAAAAATTTATCATTTTACTAATTTATATTGTATTTTATATTAAAAATTTCTATATTATGGTAAATTAATTACACTACGACTCCAGTGAAAACTACTCCTGGAGTCGCCATTGACCACCACTCACACCAAACGACCACCATCAACTGCACTCCACCACCACCACCCGGGCACCACCCACCACATGACACCATCAAACGCACTCCACCACCACACGACGACCGCCACCACCCACCACACGACGCCGCCACAAAACATGACCACCACCTTGCCAGATTTTGTCATAGGATTAGGAAGAGAGTGTTTAGAGAGTGAAAGTGGAGATTCGAGAGAAGTTGAACCAGATATGATCATTGGGATCTTGGGGTATATTTGGAATTTTGCTACACCAAATAATTACGGAAATGCCACTGGCTGTTTTCTTGGTTATACATCAAAACCGGAGGCCCTTTATTGATTAAATTTTGAAAACCAGGCCTGAAATTGCAAAAAATTCCTAAAAAAAACGTATCCAATTGGAATCGGCCCATTTTGTAACCGGGCTTATCAAAATTACCCAAAGGTACAGAAATTGAAAAGTATAAATCCAGCCAGACTATTTTGAATTTTCAAGGTCAAATAATCAAAATATATTGTTAACCTTTTTCCAGAATCATTCGTATACCCTCCGATTCTTATTAAATCCTAAACTGAGCCCTAATTGAAAAATTCGCTGACGAAAGAATCGAACAAAACTAAAATTTTCAATGGATATTCTTGTATGTAGCTGCTAACTGCTTTACTCTTCTTCAATATTTTTCAGCCAGAAAAATTGGAATGCATTTCACTACGATCTCATATTGTCACAGGTACATACTCTGTTCAGTGTTCACTTGTCTTCTGTCTTCTTTTTTAGACTAAAGCAAATTAATGCTGGATGCTTTGTTGCTTCAATGGACAAACAACAATTTCACCGATAATTCTAAATAGACATGATATGCATACATCATAGATCTTGTCGCTAAAAACGGTTTTGAGTAATATATTAGGTATACCGATTTATGTAAGAACTTTGATTTGATATCACCGATAATAGTATAATACCAATGATATGCATTAGACGATGTATAGGATCTTATAAAGCATACCTATGAAACAAATTATTGTTGCTTATGCAAAACAATCTGATAGCATGAATGGTAACAGATTATGACTTTGCTTAGTTTTGAATTTGATGATGCAATGCAGCTAGAGAGAGATACAAAAAAATCATTCAACATAAAGAACTAAGAACTAATTTCTTTACGGTGCAGCAGATAATTCATTCTATCTGGTGATATATGAAACAAATGAGTCCAATTCGATCTTCGACACGCCTCCTTCTTCCGTCGCTTGCCTCACCTTAGCACCCAACTCCACTGCCCTTTTCCGCATAGCATTCCCTTCTTCTGACGTCATTAATGTTCTCACGGCCTTTTCAATAGTCAAGGCGTGCACAAGTTCTTCCCTCTCTTTCCAATCCCTCAAGACTAGCCCAGTCTTGAGGACATTTGTTACGAGTGAGGTGTTTAAGGGCTGATCCGAATGCATAGGCCATGCTGCTATAGGCACTCCCATAGTGATGCTTTCCATACACGAATTCCATCCGCAGTGGCTCATGAACCCTCCTGTCGATGGATGTGCTAAAATCTCCGGCTGTGGGGCCCATTCCCTCACGACGAGTCCCCTTCCTTTCACCCTCTCCACGAAACCCTCTGGTAGTTTAGGCCTTCTTACTTCTCCATCAAACACATCTCCTTTATCGGCGTCTCTTAGTACCCATAAGAAATTAACCTTGCTGATTTCCAACCCCATGGCGAGCTCGTGTACTTGCTCGTCTGACAACGAAGTTGATGTCCCGAAAGTGACATAGATAACAGATTTCACATCTTGCTTATCAAGCCATTGTAAACATTTATGTCGATTATCAGAGGTTTGACCAGAAGATAATTTCGTTGGGAGTAACGGTCCGATGGCCCAATTCTTTCTCACACCACCTACTTCCTCATTGTCTAACAAGTCCATGTAAGGTGCTTCAATCAATCTACAAGTGTTGTGGAGATCTCCAACTCTATGTTTCAGATGATTGTATTGTAAGGTAACAAAATGCAGGAACTCATCTGGTGCACCGTCTCCTCCTAGGGTGGGCAAGTCTTGGAGCTCAACCGGGAATGGTCTACCCGTATTCAACCAGAAAAAGAACGCCTGACAGAGCGCGGAGATGCAATTAAAAGCGTACGATTCCGCATTAGGAACAGAAGTGATATCCTGAACCACAAAAGCCATCAACATGTCGTGTATGACGACAACTCGTCTGGCTTCCGCCGACATTTCACGTAAGAAGGCCACAAAGGGCAGTCGCAGGTTCAACGTGGCATTCCAGGACGGCTGGAGATGTGTTGGGAATTTATTGGACAAGTCGGGGTTCGGTGGGGGAGCTGCGAAGGACGGAATCGGGAGGTCTTGGAAGTGGATTTTGGCGACATGTAGAGGGTTTAGGCCGTTGATACGGGATCTTGCTTGGCGGTTATGGATGGAGGAGCCGACGTAGTAGACGGGGATATGGTATGAGGATATTAGGCAGGAGAGCTGTAGGAGCTGGTTGAGGTGACCTTGAGCAGGGAATGGTACCATGATGACAACAACATTATCTTGGCCATTGTTTGTTATGTTTGTCATTGATTAACTTGAAAGAAATGGTTTTATCACTTTGGCTGATCTTGGATGGAGCAAGAAAGTTGAGGGAAGTTCAAAAAAGCAAGAGTTGGGCAAGAAACTGGAGAAGGGAATTTCTGTTTTATTTGCTTCTGGTAAATTAAAACACCGCTTGTGAGCTTTTAGTTGGAAAAACAAAATTGCAGTCTTACATGATAGACTTAGAATTAGAAAGCTGGGTTTTTGCTGTTATCATTCATGACTTGTGAGTTGTGATGCTGACACAATAATACATTATAATGTGCAGCTGTTTGTTTCTTTCGTTCATGCTTTTGGCTAAAATGGCAGGAATACTAAAAGACAGAAGCTGGATGTGGACGATAATATAAGCTGAATGTGGACGATAATGCCAGTCCAAAATGCAGTTGGTGATCGAGCCAAGCGGATTCGAGTTTTGGCAAGACTCGGCTCAAACTCGAATTATAATACTCGGCTCGAACTTGAGCCCGAGCTCGATCGAGCTTCAACTCTTGGACTCGAGTTCGAGCTCGACACATATCTTGCGAGTTCGAATAAGAAAAATAAATAAATAATTAAAAAATATATATATTTATATATAATAAAAAATATAATATAAAATAAATATCTAGAACAAATAACATATATATTTATATAAAATAAATAAAATATACATATAAATATATAAAATAAATAACCATATATAAATATATACAATAAATAATATATATTTATCTTTTTATATTTTTTTCGAACAGCTCGTCGAGCTTTTCAATATTCGAACTCGACTCGATGAACTAAACGAGTTAGAATTTTTGCTCGAACTCAAACTCGAGCTTCGAGCCGAGCTTTTTTCGACCCGTACTCGAGCAGCTCGAAAAAAGCTCGACTTGGTTACAGCCCTAGGTTCCGGTAACTTTTGCAACTATAATGCTACCTATATTTGTACCATCTGCTCTGATATATGCAATTACACCAGGATTGTAATATCTTATACGGAGTGTATGTGTTCTGGTTGAATTCGAGTTGCTTAATGAAAGTTCACTCGACCCCTATTCAGTACGTAGCTAGTTCATATATGTCGATCCAGAGCTTTCTGAAGTCTTGGGGAAAAGACATCACTTCCATGTTCTCATCACAGATTTCTTATCTCTAAATATTTTGGAGAACCTGTTTCTATTTTCTTCCGCAAACTGGTGGACAGAAAGTTAAGAGATAAGATGCAGTGTCATCTGTTTTGGATTTCATCCAAATTGTTGGTCAGGAAGTCGGTACTAGATCCACGGACACATGCATGCAATGCTATGTTTTCCCTTCCTTTCCTCTACTATATATCTGTGTTGGTTTACTTGGAGCGCATTAAAGGATCCTAAGATGAACAATCTTTCGGCATATCAGTTAAAGAATCTAGGAATTGGTCATCACCTTTGTGAAGTGAATTAAAAGAGCATGCAGACAAGTATATATTGTATCTGGGAACTGGAAACGAAACAATGGAGACTTGAGATTATTAATTCTCATCTGTAGCCCAGAATTAATAAACTTCGATTTCTACCATATTTTAGTTTGTGAGTATGTGCTACTCAATATTCTCATTTAGTACGTATAACTTGAACATTAACTGAATGTTGGACCTAATTATAGGTTGAGATTATTGTTATGTTCTTGCTTGAGATCTTCTTTTTCCATTCATAGTGAAGAATATACATTTTATTTTTTCTTTTCTGTTATTTTCCGTTGCCGGCCAGGAGTCAGGACAGACTTGAGCTGCCCAGCTATGAAACTTGTGATGGATTCTAATTTTGGATGGCACAAACTTGTTCCTAATCCACCTGATCATCTGCCTAGAATCCTTATCAGGTTTGTACACGCCTTCTACATTTATACATTCTGAAACCAAACTATGCAATGGCATTGTGTTAAGCAGCCTAAATCTATTATTCTTCTGTTCGACTGGCATGTTTGATGAAAAGAAGAACAAAGGCTGTCTAATACAATGCCTTAGTTGATACAATATTAATACGTGCTACTAATAGAAATAGCGAATCTGCAACACCAAAATCATTCCTAGCTAGCTTGTAAATTACATAGTCAAGACATGTATGTAGGTTGCTTGTCTAGAGTTTCATTGACATCCCCTCAAATTGATGTTGTTGAATAACTAACATCATCAATTTGCCAATAAGAAACTGAAACTGGTTTTTTTCATACTAAATAAATATATAGATCCAGAACGAATTAAGGAATCGATGATGCCCAAGGAAGAGATGAAAGGCCTCGTGCATTTTATAGAGCTTGTTCGTTTGAGGTTGGGCGATCTCAGAACTCATCAGCTGCTGTAGTAATAGCTTGATAGTTTCTTAAACATAGTATAATGTATACATAAATATGATTCAGAGAATTTAACTCCCCTGAATATGATCAAAGCACAAACAAGAACATTATTACAAACTGTAAGGAATAAATGCATTATTATATCATCTACTAATATGAGCAATGAACTCATTCACTTCTCTACAAGATGAGCCACCTTCCACCATTGATTCCTTAAGGGCTTCACTCAACTTCTCAGCCCTTCTCCTTATCTCCTCCCCTTCTTCTGATCCAATCAACCGCTCGACTGCATCCTTAACAACCGACGCCTTCACAACATCCTTCCTCTCACCCCATCCCCTCACCTCCAAACCAACCTTCAAAACCTCTGTCAGGAACAAAGCATTAAGCGGCTGATCCGAATGAATAGGCCATGCCGCTATAGGCACACCCATGATCAAGCTCTCAAAGCACGAATTCCACCCGCAATGACTCATGAATCCCCCTATCGACTTATGGCCTAAAATCTCCAATTGCGGTGCCCATTCTCGTATGACAATACCATTTTCTCGAACTCGTTCCTCAAATCCTGTAGGCAACTCAATCCTTCTTTCTTTACCAACGAAGATATCGGACTTATCGGCCTCCCTCAGCACCCAGATGAACTTTTTTCTGCTTTGCTCTAGTCCCAATGCGATCTCTTTCGCTTCCTCCTCCGTCAATGAAGTTGTGGTACCGAAAGATACGTAGATAACTGATCTAGACTCCTGTTTGCCAAGCCAGTGTAAGCACGTTTGTGCAGGGCCAGTCAGGCGTAAACCAGTGAGGATATTTGGCCTAAATCCCCATTGCTTCTTGTTTCCACTTATCTCTTCTCTGCTCATCATGTCAATGTAAGTCTTATCAATAACTATGCTTGTGTTGTGAATATCTCCAGCTCTCTCTTGTACATTGTTGCTGACTATAAATTCCAATGCCGCTTCAGGAATGAATTCTTTCATTGGAGGAACGTCTTTCAGTTCCCCTTCGATTTCGAAGGGTTTTCCTCTCGCCTCCCATAAAATGAAGAACAGGTTGAAAGCTGACAGGCAATTGAACGCGTACAACTCTGTTTTCGGGACTAAAACCGCCTCACGTATAGCCATAGCTACCATCCTGTCATAAATGATGATGACTCGTCTCGATTCTAAGGATATGTCATGCACTAGGGAAGCGATGGGTTGTCCAAGGCTAAAGTAGGCTGCTGTGGCAGGAAAGAGGTGCATCGGAACTTTTTCCATGGCGTACGGGTCAGGTTCTGGAGCATCGATTGGATGAGTGTAGAGGTCATGGAATTTGATATTTTCGAGTTTTAGGCCATTGGAACGGAGCTTGGCTTGTCGGTTATGGGTGGTGGAGCCGACAAAGTGGACCTGGAGACCGTGGGAGGCGATTAGGACCGAGAGTTCAAGGAGCTGGTTGAGATGGCTTTGGCAGGGGAGAGGAACCATCACAACAGCAACTTCGGAACGTCCCATGATGTTTTGTTTCCGATTGGTTTGATGGACATACTAGAAGTGACGTTCCGGTTCTGGTATTTAAACGTGGGAGCGTACGCTTTTATGCGAATCGGAGAGAAAAATGACGGAGACTTCGAGTTAATGTGGCATTGTGGCCGATTGAAGATAGTTGTTGGCATTGAGTTTGGCTTTTGTTCTTGGAATTGACATTTTGTTCATTCGGCAGAGCCATGCTTTCGCCAGTTTTGGTATTATATATTGGCCTTGTGTGATATGGTTGTCGAACGTTTTTTGCATCTTCACAGGAAACTGTTGAGTTCGATTCAACAATAGTCGATTATACCTAATCACAAAAGCTCACAACACAACTAAACCACCAAGAACCAGCTGCACCAATCAAACACACACCCAAGCAACCAAAACAGAAAACAGAGCAAGAACGATAAGCAAGAAAGACACAAGAGTTTAACGTGGTTCGGTTGTAAATAACCTACGTCCACGGAGATCACCAGCTTCCACTATATTATATCAAACCCAATTACAAGTCCCTAACAGTATGCAAGAAACAAGAACAAATCTGTCTCTCAAAGCTAGAACCTATAATCTATATAATATCACCCTTCGAAGTAGTCGAACCGGGTCTTCAAGCTATGTTGTTATATCTCCAGATCTGGTTATGAGCATGCAATAATCACCCCTTTATATAGCCTTCAATTTGCAGCTATACCTAAAGGAATTCGAATAGGAATTGAAATCAAATAGGAATTGATTTCCTAATGGAGACAATTACCTTTTCCTGATTGCATTCGGAAACAGTTGTTGAGATAACACCTCACAAATCTCCACCTTTAGCTCAACACCAACGACCTCTGTATCCCTGAAGTTAGGACACACCCCTTTGCATCTCTAAGGTTAAGATACGCCCCCATGTACCTCTAAGGTTAAGATACGCCCCCATATGCACCTCTAAGGTTAAGATGCCTCCCTGTTCCATCCCTGCGGTTAGGATGACCCCCTCAAAGTCTTGACACCCACAAGTTCCAGGCAAAACCTGAACTTTGGTCCTGGAAGCGCCTTAGTCATAGCATCTGAAGCATTCAACGACGTATGAATCTTCTTTATCTTCACAACTCCCTTGGCAATGATATCTCTGATGAAGAAAAATCTTACATCAATGTGTTTTGTCCTTTCATGATACACATGATGTTTAGTCAACATAATAGCACTTTGATTGTCACAGTGAATATTCACATGATCCTGTTGGATACCCAACTCATTCAATAATCCACCCAACCAGATAGCTTCCTTAACTCCTTCAGTGATAGCCATGAACTCCGCCTCTGTTGTAGATAATGCAACCACAGACTGCTGACTTGCTTTCCAACTAACTGTCGTGCCAAACAAAGTAAACACATACCCTGTGATAGACTTTCTTCCATTCAAGTTCCCTGCAAAATCTGCATCCACATATCCAACCAATGGATTCTGCAAGTCATTGCTTTTCTTGAACCTCAGTCCCATCATCCTTGTGCCACTTAAGTATCTGAGAACATCCTTCACAACATCCCAATGCCTTCTCCCAGGATTCCCCATGTATCTGCTGATAACACTCATAGCATATGCAAGATCTGGCCTGCAGCAAATCATAGTATACATAATACTTCCAACTGCACTTGCATAAGGTACTCTTGACACAATCCTTGCTTCTGCATCATCATTAGGACATTGTTCCTCAGATAACTTCACCCCAGGTGCAATAGGAGTAACCACACTACTACAATTTGACATATTGAACTTGGCTAGAACCTTCATGAGATAACTAGGCTGAGATAGAAACAGATTCTTCTCCTTCTTGTCCCTAGTGATATCCATCCCAAGAATTCTACTTACATCCCCAAGATCCTTCATCTCAAATTCTTCCCGCAGCTTCCCTTTAAGTGTTTCAATCTCCTCCATTGACCTGCTAGTAATCAACATATCATCCACATACAAGATCCTTCCATCTGCACTCTCCTGAAACTCATCATCCAGAGCTTCATATCCAGTACCTGAGTATTCTAGGACCTGATTATAAACCTGTTGTTCTGGAGTTTCGGTCAGGGTTGCCTCAACCCCTTGTCCAACACCTAGTGTATCAACCTGCTCCATAGCCCAAACAACTTCTCCTGGTGTTATATCAGTTTCATCCTCAGACTCCACCTCAACTGAAATTCCTTGTGCATATCCTTGATCTCTTGTATGCTGATAGTTTGAAGTTTCACCAACTTCCTCATCAAGTCGATCATCACCATCTGACTCTGAGCTACTACTAGACTCCTCATTCACTGGTAAGATAGGCTAAGCATCCGCAACATCATCCTCCACTGTGGGCTCCACCTGAGAGTGAACTCTCTCATCTTCTAACTCAATTCTGGTATTTTCTGCAGAGTCGAGGTTGAGTTCGGGGTTGGGTGAACCCCCTCTGTCAACACCTGCCTGCTTGTCCTTCAGAGGTAACACATCTTCATTAAACTGGACATCCATGCTTATAATACACTTTCCCTTTCCAGGTTCTATGCACCAAAGCTTATATCCTTTAACCCCCTTTGGGTAACCAATAAAGATACACCTCAATGCTCTAGCTTCCAACTTATCTTGCTTGATATGTGCTAAAGCCAAGCAACCAAACACCTTGAGTTTTGAATAGTCCCCAGTTGTTCCAGTCCATACTTGATCCGGCGTCTTAAACTCCAAAGACACAGCTGGACTCTTATTGATAAGTATTGCTGCTGTAACAATAGCTTCTCCCCAGAAACCTTTGCTTACCCCAGAACTCAGTAACATACACCTAGCTCTCTCCAATAGAGTTCTATTCATTCTTTCCGCAACTCCATTCTGCTGTGGCGTACCTGCAACTGTTCTGTGTCTAGTAATACCCTTCTCTTTACAGAAATTAGTAAACTCAGTAGATAAGAACTCCAATCCATTATCAGTCCTGAGATACTTCAATGATCTTCCTGATTGATTCTCTACCTCAGCTAACCATTCCTTGAACTGATTAAATGCTTGATCCTTAGACTTCAGAATATACACCCAGACCTTCCTTGAATAATCATCTATGAATGAGATGAAATATTTACCTCCACCTTGAATGAGTGTCCTGGATGGTCCCCATAAATCTGAATGCACATAATCCAAGTTAGCTTTAGTAGTATGCTTCCCTGTGTTGAAACTGGTCTTGTGCGCCTTCCCCATCACACATGTCTCACAGAATGGTAACTTAGTGAATTTGTCTCCTCCAAGTATTCCCTGCTTGGTAAGTTCCTTCAATCCTTTCTCTCCAAGATGGCCAAGCCTCTTGTGCCATAGATATGTGTTGTCATTCCCATGAACTGCTTCACTTTCTCCAGCTACTGTGTTACCAGATAAATAGTATAGACCATTCTTCTTAACACCTTCCAGCAAGGTTGTCTGAGGTGTTGACCCAACACCCCCCTGAACCCCGTGCATAACTCGCAGAACACCATGACTACAACTCCATGAATATCCCATAGCATCAAATTGACCAAGTGAGATCAGATTCCTCCTCAAATCAGGTATGTACCTTACACCAGTTAACAATCTAACAGTTCCATCATGCAACTTCAATTTAACATCACCAATGCCTTTGACCATGCATGACTGATTGTTCGCCAAAAGTACAGTTCCACCTTTCCCATATTTGAAGTTTGTAAACCATTCTTTAACTGGACTCATATGAAAAGAGCACCCAGAATCAAGTATCCAGGATAAGTCTATATTAGAAGTAGAGACCGTAAGTACCTCTGAGATGTCAAAAGATTGTGTAGCTTGTGCTATGTCAACTGTTCCTGTCTCTCCCCCAGATTGCTTTGGCTTCCTGTTGTTCCACATAGGGCAATCTTTCTTGAGATGTCCCTTATTATGACAGTGGTAGCACCTCCTATTCTCCACAAAATCTGATGACCTCTTACTCTCTTGCTTCTTATATTTCTCCTTTGGTAATCTTTCCCTTGAAGAACCCTTCTTGGAACCATGGTACTTCATAGCAAGACTCTCAGCCGAATGTCCACCTTCCTGCAGATTCTTCTGCTTATGGAACTCCCTAGTCTTCAATGATTCCCGTACCAAATCCAAAGTTACTTCAACATTACCAAACATCAACGAATCTCTAAAGTTCTCATAGGAGTTGGGAAGGGAGTTGAGCAACATCATAGCTTTGTCTGCGTCTGTAGTCTTATCACCAACATTCTCCAAGTGTGCTGTGATCTTGTCAAACTCTGCTAACTGCTCCAGAATCGGCCTACCTTCATCCATCCTAAAACCAAGAAACTTCTGCTTGAGATACATCATCTGGGCTGATGATTTCCCCATATAAACTTTTTCAAGTTTATCCCAGATTTCTTTTGCATCAGTACACTTAACAACCTCCCTCAATGCTTCGTCGCTCAATGAGTGAATCAGTGTATTGAATGCCTTCTTCTTGATTTCCTTCTTCTTTGCATCGTCTTTAATATCCTTAAGACCTTCATCCCCCAACAGAGCATCGTCAGCTCCATAATCCGACAACAAGGCCTTAATCCTCAGTTTCCACAGGCTGAAATCTGTGTGCTTCGTCAGCTTCTCAATCTCGACTTTAGTTGACGACATTGCTTATATCAAGCTTTGGATTTTCCCGGTAAATTCCTTCGACCCTTCTTTCCACAGACGGCGCCAATTGTTGAGTTCGATTCAACAATAGTCTATTATACCTAATCACAAAAGCTCACAACACAACTAAACCACCAAGAACCAGCTGCACCAATCAAACACACACCCAAGCAACCAAAACAGAAAACAGAGCAAGAACGATAAGCAAGAAAGACACAAGAGTTTAACGTGGTTCGGTTGTAAATAACCTACGTCCACGGAGATCACCAGCTTTCACTATATTATATCAAACCCAATTACAAGTCCCTAACAGTATGCAAGAAACAAGAACAAATCTGTCTCTCAAAGCTAGAACCTATAATCTATATAATATCACCCTTCGAAGTAGTCGAACCGGGTCTTCAAGCTGTGTTGTTATATCTCCAGATCTGGTTATGAGCATGCAATAATCACCCCTTTATATAGCCTTCAATTTGCAGCTATACCTAAAGGAATTCGAATAGGAATTGAAATCAAATAGGAATTGATTTCCTAATGGAGACAATTACCTTTTCCTGATTGCATTCGGAAACAGTTGTTGAGATAACACCTCACAAAAACAAAGTCATAAAATGTTCCATAACCATAACTTCCATGGGAAAAGGTGAACATTATCATATCATCACATCAAGTAGATTAACATTGTGGTGGCCTAGAGGAAAAATCCGATATAACTGGGCGAATTTTAACAGTTGTACTCCTGTGTATAAAATTAATTTTTGTACTCCGATATAATTGTAGCTCGACGAATCAATAGTGTCATAGTACGTTAGAAAACATGGTAGAAGAGTAAACACCTTCGTTCTGTATTAACAAGGCTCAGCGGCAGTCTGTACAAGAAAAAAAACCTAACTGTTGTCTAGTATTTATAGCTGCTAAACTACTCATCTAGAAAGACAATCATGCCCTTGTACGAGTTACAATCCTAAACTAATACGTTGCTTCTTCTCAAAGATCTTGTGCCGGCACTGATAAGCAATAGAATCATTCCCGTCCTGTGCGCACGCTCTCTTGCGTTCTGTGACTCTGTTCACATCTTCTTCTTCTCTGCTGCTTCTCTTCTTTCGTTCATCTCTTGAGATCCCCCCTCAAGATGTGAGTAAATATTCATTACTCCCATTTTGTTCATGAAAAACTTTATCTTCTCGGATGGCAATGCTTTGGTGAACATGTCTGCTAGTTGTTGAGAAGTATGCACATATATTACTTCAATAATTTTTCCTTGAACCTTATCTCTAATAAAGTGTTGATCGATTCAACATGCTTAGTCTTCTCATGGAAAAATGGATTCTTGGTGAAACCAATCGCTGATTGATTATCACAGTAAGGGTCCATAAATTTTAAAACCACGTTATCGGCTCTAATAACATAATGAACCACGTTATGCCATCAATTACAAAAAGGACCACGAACTTGACCACTTCACGCTCTAGGCACTGTTCCTTATTCAGTTTTTTGG
Organism: Plantago ovata; assembly: GCA_028274465.1. NCBI lineage: Eukaryota > Viridiplantae > Streptophyta > Magnoliopsida > Lamiales > Plantaginaceae > Plantago > Plantago ovata. Next base: position 40,294,928 of record CM051455.1, on the reverse strand, counting down.
GCAACCAAACAACCTTAGTTAAAAAAAAAAAAAAAATTAAAATAACATAAATAAAAATGATAAAATAAAATAAAAATAAAAATAAAAAATTATTCTTCTTCTCTAGCTCCGGTACCGGAAAATTTTTCTGGTACCGGAGAGGCAAGCTCTGGCCGGAGCTCTGCAAGCACTGGCCAGAGCTTGCAAAGCTCCAATCGTATCTTTGCAAGCTCCGATCTGGAGCGTAAATCTCCATATCGGAGTTTACAAAGCTCCGACCTGGAGCTTTAAGCTCCAGTTGGAGCTTTGATCAGGCTCCGATCAGGAGCTTAAAGCTCCAAATCGGAGCTTGCAGAGCTCCGGTCTGGAGCTTTGCAAGCTCCAGGGCTCCGGTGAGCTCTGATCTGGAGCTTTAAGCTCCAGAACGGAGCTTTGATCAGGCTCCGATCAGGAGCTTAAAGCTCCAGATCGGAGCTTGCAGAGCTCCAGTCTGGAGCTTTGCAAGCTCCAGGCTCCGGTGAGCTCTGCAAGCTCCGGCCAGGAGCTTGCACAGCTCCGATCTAGAGCTGTGCAAGCTCCTTGCCGGAGCTTGCACAACTCCGGTACCGATAATTATTTCGGTACCGGAGTTAGAGAAGAAGAAGAAGTTAAAAAAAGGAAATAGGAATTAGAAGGCAAAAAAAACTAAAAAGAAAAAGGAATTAGAAAAATAAAGAAGAAGTAAATAGTTAGGCCCTGTTTGGTTTGCAAATTTTGTGCCTATGACATATATGTAAATAATGCACGGTCAACTCTAAAAATGAGATTTTTTTGTCCTAAATGTAATTGTGGGTATAATGAGGTTATTTTTTAGATGTATCTTATTAATGGGGTCTTTTAATCAATTTTCTCTTATCAAATAACTCCTTTTCCAAACACTTCTCTGTGTAATCCGTTAAGACCTGAAAAGTATTATTATTTGGGCCCTACCATGCGACACTGGATACAAAAAAATCACATAGGAGTTCATATTGTTTTGTTTGAAACTTAGCTCCAATTTGTACCATCGACTCAAGTGGCTTTGTGATATCAATTTCAACATAGATACGATCATATCTAGCCTTATCAGTGGAAGCAATGTGCAAATCCATTTTGATTGGCCTTCCAACTAATTGTCCTATTGTATAGGATGCTTTAGGATGATACAATTCCATTGGGAGCTCATGAAATTGTACCCATAACATCATGTAATCTAATTTTCCTTTACTAGGATCAAAGCACGGATGCCATGTTTGTACAACAAGATAGTTATTAAACATATACCATGGACCTTAGGACAGAGCATATAGATAATCATTTTGGTGCTCTAAATTAACCACATAAAAACCTTTGCCAAGATAAGTGATGGTAAACTTACCTGCAATCTTACACAATCCTCCTTTAAGATGCTTATCTATATTAAGAGTTAATTGTGGCCAATCAACCGTTTGGATAATTAGAGATTGCTTCCAATTACCTGCACATTCATGAAGTTCATTAGCAGTGAAAGTAACAAAAGGAACATCTTCCTTTAATTGCGTGGCTCGAGTATATTCACTGAATTTTGGAAGCTTCTCCAGATGTGTGAACCACTGATCGAAGTATTGGTGTTGAGTTGTAGCTTTGAGTTTGTTTTTGAAGCATTGAGTCTGTGACGGATTTGCATCAGAGTTTTGAACATTAGGTTCTTGAATCTTGATTCTAGATGAAACATGAGCTTTGTGCCAGTCCTTATTGTCATTTTGCAATATGTCTGGTGGTTTAGGCAGTGGAGGAAAGCCAGAAGAAGAAGGAACAGAGTTCATTGACAGAGAATTTTTCTAGTTCCACTATAAAAGTGGTGTTGTTGTGCAACACTACATATATATTTAATCCATTTTATTTATTATTTTATCTTTTATTTATTCAATCACTAGTAATAAATTTACAAATGATAAATAAATTTTAATTAAAATAATAACGACATTTTCTTCATTTTATTGATAGAGAATTTACAAAATAATCTCACCGAATGAGATCGTTATGCTAAATTATGGTGAAATGGACACGTAAAACACAGTTTGAAACTATTTTTTCTTCTAAGCATAACTAAATAAAGTAGAATAGAATTGAACTAAATTTATTTGTAGTATATGTTGAATTCGATTCAACAAATAGTCGATTCTACCTAATCACAAAAGCTCACAACACAACTAACCACCAAGATCAGTTGCACCAATCAAACACACACGCAAGCAACCAAAACCAGAAAACAGAGCAAGAACGCAAGCAAGAAAGAGCACAAGAGTTTAACGTGGTTCGGTTCTAAATAACCTACGTCCACGAAGATCAACCATCTTCAATATATTATATCAACGTCAATTACAAGTCCCTAACAGTATGCAAGAAACAAGAACAAATTTGTCTCTCAAAGCTAGAACCTATAATCTATAATATATCACTTGTCGAAGTAGTCGAACAAGCCTTCTTTACCGTGTTGTTATGTATTCCAGGTCTGACTTGAGCATGCAGTAATCACCCCTTTATATAGCATACAATTCGCAGCTAAAACCTAAAGGAATTCGAATAGGAATTTATTTCCTAATGGAGACAATTACCTTTTCCTAACTGCTTCCGGAAACGTTATCCACGGATTTGCTCAACACCTTGCTTAACACCAGTCTTCTGCTGCTGTTGTATGTTGAGATAACACCTCACAAATCTCCACCTTTAGCTCAATACCAACGACCTTTGTATCCCTGAAGTTAGGACACACCCTTCTACACCTCTAAAGGTTAAGATACATCATACATCCCTTCATCTCTAAGGTTAAGATGACTCCCCTTCCCATCCATGCGGTTAGGATGAACCCCTGTGAGTCTTTACACCAACAAGTTCCAAGAACTTTGGTCAAGGGTCCCACTGCATCCTCCTAGGAATCTTCATCTCAAATCCCTCTTGCAGCTTCCCTTTAAGTGTCTCAATGTCCTCTATTGACCTTCTAGCAATCAACATATCATCCACATACTAGATCCTTCCATCTGCACTTCCATAAGATACTCTTGACATGTAACTTAGCTTCCTCCAAATCTTTGAACATTGTTCATCAGAAAACCGTACTCTTGGCACCATAGATGTTTCCACACTTCCACAATCCTTCATATTGAATCTGGTCAAAACCTTCAATAGATACCTGGACTGAGATGAAAACAACATTCCCTCTGATGAATCCCTGCAATTATCCATTCCTAAGATTCTCTAAGCTATCCTTTTTCTTTTGGATAGGATGGAGATCGCTTTGCTAGCTCCATGTCTTCTATTACAACATCTTCCTGAAACTCATCATCCAGAGCTTCACATTCAGTACCTGAGTATTCTGGGACCTGATTATAAACCTGTTATTCTGGAGTTCCGATCAGGGTTGCCTCAACCCCTTGTACAACACTGTCAATACCTAGTGTAACAACCTGGTCCATAGCCCAATTTCCCCGGGTGTTATATCAGTTTCATCCTCAGACTCCACCTCAACTGAAATTCCATGTGCATATCTTTGATCTCTTGTATGCTGATAGTTTGAAGTTTCACCAACTTCATCATCAGGTCGATCATCACCATCTGACTCTGAGCTACTACTAGACTCTTCATTCACTGGTAATATAGGTTCTGCATCTGCAACATCATCTTCTACTGTGGGCTCCACCTCAGAGTGATCTCTATCCTCTTCCAACTCAATTCTGGTAGTTCCTGCAGTGTCGGAGTTAGGCGCGGAGTTGCGCAACTCCATTTGGTCAACACCTGCCTGCTTGTCCTTCAGAGGTAATATATCTTCATTAAACTGAACATCCCTGCTTATAATATACTTCCCCTTTCCAGGTTCAATGCACCAAAGCTTATATCCTTTAACCCCCTTTGGGTACCCAATAAAGATACACCTCAATGCTCTAGCTTACAACTTATCTTGCTTGATATGTGCTAAATCCAAGCACCCAAACACCTTGAGTCTTGAATAGTCCCCAGCTGTCCCAGTCCATATTTGATCCGGCGTCTTAAAATCCAAAGACACGGCTGGACTCTTGTTGATGAGTATTGTTGTTGTAACCATAGCTTCTCCCCAAAAACATTTGCTTACCCCAGAACTCAGTAGCATACACCTAGATCTCTCCAATAGAGTTCTATTCATTATTTCTGCAACTCCATTATGTTGTGGTGTACCTGCAACTGTCCTATGTCTAGTAATACTCTTCTCTTTACAGAATTAGTAAACTCAGTAGATATAAGAACTCCAATCCATTATCAGTCCTGAGATACTTCAATGATCTTCCTGATTGATTCTCTACCTTAGTTAACCACTCCTTGAACTGATTAAATGCTTGATCCTTAGAATTCAGAATATAAACCCAGACCTTTCTTGAATAATCATCTATGAATGAGATGAAATATTTACCTCCACCTTCAGTGAGTGTCCTGGATGGTCCCCATAAATCTGAATGCACATAATTCAAGTTAGCTTTAGTAGTATGCTTCCCTGTGTTGAAACTGGTCTTGTGCGCCTTCCCCATCACACAAGTCTCACAGAATGGTAACTTAGTGAACTTGTCTCCTCCAAGTAATCCCTGCTTGGTAAGTTTCTTTAATCCTTTTTCTCCTAGATGGCCAAGCCTTTTGTGCCATAGATATGTGTTATCATTCCCATGAACTGCTGCACTTTCTCCAGCTACTGTGTTACCAGATAAATAGTAAAGACCATTTCTCTTAACACCTTCCAGCAGTGTTATCTGAGGAGTTAGCGTAACTCCTTGCTCAACACCGTGCATAACCTGCAGAACACCATGACTACAGCTCCATGAATAACCCATAGCATCAAATTGACCAAGTGAGATTAGATTCCTCCTCAAATCAGGTATGACCTTACACTAGGTAACAATCTAACAGTTCCATCATGCAACTTCAACTTAACATCACCAATGCCTTTGACCATGCATGACTGATTGTTCCCCAAAAGTACAGTTCCACCTTTCCCATATTTGAAGTTTGTAAACCATTCTTTAACCGGACTCATGTGAAAAGAGCACCCAGATTCAAGTATCCAGGATAAGTCTATATTAGAAGTAGAGACCATAAGTACCTCTGATATGTCAAAATATTGTGTAGCCCAGATTGCATTGGCTTCCTGAGATTGCATTGCTTCCTATTGTTCCACACATGGCGATCCTTCTTGAGATGTCTCTTATTGTGACAGTGATAGCACCTCCTGTTCTCTACAGAATCTGATGACCTCTTACTCTCGTGCTTTTTATATTTCTCCTTTGGTAATCTTTCCATTGCAGTACCACCCTTCCTCGAACCATGGTATTTCATAGCAAGACTTTCAGCTGAATGTCCACCTTACTGCAGATTATTCTGCTTATGGAACTCCATAGTTTTCAATGATTCACTTACCAAATCCAAGGTTACTGCAACATTACCAAACATTAACGAATCTTTGAAGTTCTCATAGGAGTTAGGCATGGAGTTGAGTAACACCATAGCTTTGTTTGTATCACTGGTCTCGTCACCCACTTTCTCCATGTGAGTTGTGATCTTATCAAACGCTGCTAACTGCTCCAAAATCGATCTGCCTTCAACCATCCTAAAACCAAGAAACTTCTACTTGAGATACATCATCTGGGCTGATGATTTTCCCATATAAACTTCTTCAAGTTTATCGCAGATTGCTTTTGCATCAGTACACTTAATAACCTCCCTCAATGCTTCGTCGCTTAATGAGTGAACAAGTGTATTATATGCCTTCTTCTTGATTTCCTTCTTCTTTGCATCGTCTTTAATATCCTTAAGACCTTCATCTCCCAACAGAGTATCGTCAGCTCCATAATCTGATAACAAGGCCTTAACCCTTAGTTTCCACAGGCTGAAATCAGTGTGTTTCGTCAGCTTCTCAATCTCGACTTTAGTTGACGACATTGCTTCTATCAAGCTTTGGATTCTCCCGGTAAATTACTTTGACCCTTCTCCCTTCTTCCCACAGACGGCGCCAATTGTTGAGTTTGATTCAACAATAGTAGATTCTACATAATCACAAAAGCTCACAACACAACTAAACCACCAAGATCAGCTGCACCAATCAAACACACACGCAAGCAACCAAAACCAGAAAACAGAGCAAGAATGCAAGCATGAAAGAACACAAGAGTTTAACGTGGTACGGTTCTAAATAACCTACGTCCACGGAGATCAATCAGCTTCAATATATTATATCAACGTCAATTACAAGTCCCTAACAGTATGCAAGAAATAAGAACAGATCTGTCTCTCAAAGCTATAACCTATAATCTACAATATATCGTTTGTCGAAGTAGTCGAACAAGCCTTCTTTGCTGTGTTGTTATGTCTTCCAAATCTGACTTGAGCATGTAGTAATCACTCATTTATATAGCATACAATTCGCAGCTAAAACCTAAATGAATTCGAATAGGAATCTATTTCCTAATGGAGACAATTACCTTTTCCTAACTGCTTTCGGAAACAGGAGTTATCCACGGAGTTGCTCAACACCTTGCTTAACACCAGTCTTCTGTTGCTGCTGTATGTTGAGATAACACCTCACTATATAAAATACAACTAAGCAAATCTGAAAAGAATTGAACTGAACTGTATGAATCTAAACCGAACCGAATGTAACTAGAAATAATGAGTTTTTAATTAGAGGAAGAGAACATAGTCTTAGTGTTATAAATTATTGTGGAACAGAATTGTCGAACACAAGGGTGTTCAAAGTTATTTTCGAATACAACCGTGAGACGCAATTAGTATTCCAAATGATTGTGAATACACATGTCAAACTCTTATGAATTACTGTGGAATACATCTGTCGAACAAAGTTAGCGTTCTAATTACTGTGTAATATATACTTTAGAATACAATTTGAGTAAATATTTCAGAATAAACCCGTCGGTCATAATTAGTATTCTAAATTATTGCGGAATATACCTATCGAACACATTTAGCGTTAAATCTAAGTGGTTGCGAAATAGACACATCACACACAATTAATATTTAAATTATTGGGTAATAGCTAGACCATCGAATATAGTTATTGTTATAAATTATTGCGGAATAGACCAATCAAACATAGATACTGTTCAATTTTTTTTAATGGAATAAACTCGTTGAACGCGGTTAGTATATTGCATAATAGACCCGATCTAATGTAATTATTGCGGAATATGCCCGTCAAATACAGTTAGTGTAGCAAATTATAACGCAATAAACATGTCTAGCTACCTAAAATAGTTTATGCTCAAACTTATTGAAAAAACTCATAGAACACAATCAGTGTTCTAAATTATTATAAATGATTTGTCAAATACAATTAGTATTCTCAACTATTGCGAAATAGGCTCGTCGAATAATTTAGTATTCTAAATTATAGCATAATAGATATGTCGAACACAGTTTGATTATTAAATTGCAGCTGAGTAAACTCGTCGGATACGGATATGATCATTCACATGTAATATCACAAAGAATTTTAAAATTATTACAGAATAAACCTAATCAAACGCGACTTCATCTGCAATTAATATGTCATGGAAGATCCATGTAGAATCCAAACTCGTATGATATCTGACATAAAATAGTTTAGATCTGACTTGTTTTGACCTATACCCATACCTATTTATGCCCATAACTTTTCAGTTTTCACAGGTCCTGGGTTGGTCCAAAATCGAAGTCATATAAGACATGTTAGAACTCATTTAAAATTCAGATCCATACCCATACTTGAACCTGTCTTAGGCCAAAGAAATTTGCTTTGAGGGTAGGGTTTGGGTCCGCGTCCTAGAAGAATGGGGAATGGGTATAGTACTATTTATTTTATTGTAGGATCTATATAAGGTGTAGTTTTTATCAATCTCATTGACATCAATCTTATTAGAGAATAATCATGTTGAACTGATATTTTTATCATTATTAAGTGGTTATAATGTAAAACTTTTATTAGTTTCTCTTTTTTATTTATAGAATAATGAGATATAGTACAATCGTTTGTCTAAATTAGGCATGATATTGGGAGTCTTGGAGGTACCGTACCGGGACGTCGCATCAACATCTAACCATACCGAAACCAACTGACCAAGCCCCTTAGCATCACACTCCAACAGAATTCCCAAAGTCATAACATAGCCCAACAACGCATCAGCATATACGTACCAAGAGTTCAAAACCCAAACCACTAGACAAAACCAAGCAATTACTCCGCTAAACACGGAGACCAATCTGAAGGGCGCAATTGACTACATCAAAGCATCAACCTCAATAACACGGAGGACATGACAATACCAATAACCATATGTTGTGTTATACTTGGGACATAGGTCGCACATGTCAATGTGTCCCTTGTATATTTCTGCACTCATATATGTGGCACATGGACCTATAATTTTCATTTTCATAGGTCTTTGTGTGGATCCATATCCAATCTTGAATCTAATTTCTAAACTGTTTAGAATTCAAATGTGTATTGAACCCCCAAAATTAATATTTAAGTTATGCAGTTAAAATAGAAGAGTGTGATATAAATCTTTACCCACCCATTAAGTACATAGAAGACTACTTATCTAACTATCTAAACAAACCTACACTTTTAGCAAAAATAAGCCATATGACTTTTTTTTACATGTCAGTCTCGATCACCAAACTCAATTAATAAAACATCAATGCAGTTATATCAAGCTTAGATAGTTCGGGAAGAAAGGCATGACACGCGTCATGCGCCTCAAAATTCCCACACGCAATCAGCTTAAAGTTAAGGTTATTTTATTTAGGCCTATATCCATGCATCGAATGCTAGATAAACATGTGGATACATTCAACAAAAAGAACCACATTTATCTAGTGTATGATTTTGACAGATAAGCTACTTCTCTCCAATAATAAATGATCAAACTTGCTTATTCAAAGTGTGTCCATTTTGTATACATTCCATCACATTTTGAATAATGTTTTTCACGATTTCAATATCATGTCATTGAGAGGGGTGGGACGAGTATTAATTGTAGGTCGTTATATGAAAGTAATATTCGAGATGAGAGGGGTGGTTTATATCCCATTAGAGTACATAATCTTTCGTTTCTTGCTAAGTTTTCTAAACTTGCAACGAAAGATATTCCCCTCTGTTGGACTTAACTAGAATTTGTGGTTCTTTTCGTCACCCCTCGACTCTTGGCACCTTGCTAGTAAGGTTGACGTACTAGACGAAGGGGGTGGTTAAATTTTGATATAGCCATAACGGGTCTAAGGTTGAACATGCTTTTATGTTTCTCTTGGTTTATGGATTTGAACATAGAGAACGTGGGTTGTGCATTTCTTATGCACTTTGTTTGTACATGTTTTCTTTTTGTTTCGTAATAAAATTTTGCCGTTTCCAAAAAAATATGCGAGATAAACAACCCGCAAGGGTGGCCTAGTTGCACCCTCGATCGATCGAGCTGATTGAGCTGAGTCGAGTTGAATTCTCGATAAAGCCGACTCACATAATATCACCACTACATACAATCCACTTCTACCTTGTTATATGAGAAACGAAGGAATATAATTCTACACGGGATACACCACCTTCAAACACTGCACTTCTGACGGTACCACCCAATTCGGCTGCCCTCCTCCTCATCGCCGTCCCCTCCACTGACACCATCAATGTTCTCACTGCCTTCTCAATAACCGAACCCTTCACCACTTCATCTCTTCTTGACCAGTCTTTCACAACCAACCCAATTTTCAAGACATTGGTCACTAGTACAGCATTTCTTGGTTGTTCCGAGTGCATTGGCCAAGTTGCAATTGGCACACCCATCGAAATACTCTCCATGCAAGAATTCCACCCGCAATGACTCATGAATCCTCCCGTTGAGGAGTGTCCCAATATCTCTAATTGAGGCGCCCAATCTCTTACAATAAGTCCTCTGTCCTTCACCCTCTCCGCAAATCCTATTGGAAAATTGTTAACTTTCTTAGGATCACGATTTTCCATACCATCTCCTCTATCCGCTTCTCTCAAAAGCCAAATGAAATATTGCCCACTTCTCTCCAGTCCGATCGCCAATTCTTTGATTTGCTCATCTGATAGTGAAGTTGTTGTTCCAAACGACACCAAAATGACTGAATTTGTAGGCTTGCTTTCTAGCCATTTCATGCATTTGTCACTTGGTCCTCTGCTAACCCTTTCACAACCTAATATCAATTTACGCAATTCAAAAAATTAGTTTCACAGTAAAGAAACTATCATATTTCAGTTATTTTGATGTCTAATTTGTAAGCGAAACTTTCATTTTTCCCACTGTTCCGTTTTAAACTTTTTAATTTTTTTTTCAAACTTTAACCGTAAAGTACTAATACATTATATCATTATACAATAGAATATAATAAAACAATCATCAAAATATACTTACTTTTATTTTATGCCATAATATTGTTATATTTTGTGGTGATATAATTTTAAAAAAATTACGGACAAAAAATAAATTAATATGGAAAACGTAAAAGGGAACAGCGAAAGTATTGAAACTTTTAAATGAGATGTAATTCGTTACCTGGCATATTGACTGGGTTAAAGGGTCCCAGGGCAAACTGTTTTTTTCCTCCAGTAATCTCAGGCCTTGCTAATAGATCCAGAAAAGGACTTTCCAACACCCTGCATGTGTTATAAATCCTGCCAGAATTCATCGTCATGTAGTCATGCTGATTTCCAACAAACTTTATAAATTCTGGCGTGAAACATCCTTCCAGAGATGGAATGTCCCTAAACATCCCCTCATCAATAGGGAACGGTTTCCGCAACCTCTCCCACAAGAAGAGAAATATCGAAAAGGCCGATATGCTATGGAAAGTGTACGTCTCCGCATTTGGAAAGTGCATGAAATCCTGCACCACAGACCCCATTAACGAGTCGTGAATTATCACGACTCGTCGACTGGAAGTGGAAAGATTGGCTATGAGGTCCTTGATGGGGTTGCGGAGGAGTGTGGTCGCCTCAATGAGGGGTTGGAGGTGGAAAGGGAACTTTGTGGGAGCATTCGGGTCAGGTGGAGGTGAATGGTGTGATATCGTTGACACGTCGTGAAAGATGACTTTGGAAACGGTTTTTGGGTTGAAACGGGAACGTGCCTGGCGGTTTTGTGTGGCGGTGGATACGTAGTGGACGGGGAGGTTGTGGGCGGAGAGCAGGCGGGAGAGGTGGAGGAGCTGGTTGAGGTGGCCTTGGAGAGGGAAGGGTACCATTAGGATTACCACTTCTTGGGATGTTTTGTTGGGTAGAGTATCGGTGCCAATTGGGATCGTCATTTTTAGAGATTTCGATTGATTTTTAATTTGTGATGAATTGAAAGAGTAATGTGTCAGTTTATATAGGAAAGACTAGCTGCATAGATTTTGTGACCCTTTCTTGTCTTTAGACTCATAAAGCATGACGATTAGTATGATTTCACTATTACTATTTCAGTAGGTTTTTTTTTTTTTTTTTTTTCCATCATCTGAAAAGGAAACATACTAAAAAAAAAAAAAGAGTATGGTTGGGTCAGACGGGCTTTTAACATAAAAGAGCACAAAAATCAAAATAAAATTCCGTTTTCAAATGAAGGTTTTAATAGTTTAATGTTTATTTGATACATTTTTGTAGGTCCTACATATAACTTATTACTCCATTTTCATTTAAAAAATTAAACTTGGGTTTAAATTGAAGCTACTGCTTCACTAATTAAGTAGTAACCCTTTATAAACCTCATTGGAAACTATTTGGGGTTTAAGTGAAAAATTTAGCTCCAAATAAACCATTTATAGCTTCCATAAGGAGTGGGCGCTTAGAGGTGTCTTATGATTTTAGGCTTAATTGGGGCTTTAAACATATAAGCCTCAAATTGAAGCCTCCAATAATTTTAGGCTTATTTGAGACTTGTATGTAGGTCTCATATGTCACATGTTAGTCTATTATAAAATTTCATACTAAAAAATATAATTAAACAATGTTTTTTAATATAAGTTGGGGCTTAAATGGAGTCTACTATTTAGTAGTCTTTAAATAATAGCCCCATAAAAGCCTCCATTGGAGTCATTTTTGGGTTTAATTGAGGTTTTAAGCCTCAATTAAACCCTAAAAAAGCCTCCATAAGGAGTGCTCTTAGGCATTAAAGTAATACACCTGCTACCTTTTATTGCCTAAATAATCTCTTCTTTTTCTTTTTCTTTTTCTTGTTTTCTATTTTCATATTCCATAAAGTTTTCTCATTTTTACTTTATTTTGCCCAAATAATGTCTTTTTTTTTTCTTTTTTAAAAAAATGACTTCCACTGGACTGAGGTGATTCTGGATTCCAAAACTAGTTACATTTAACCAAATATAGAGAATTGTAAGTTTGTAACCGATGGTTACGGTTCCCCATATTTGATTTCAGACGGTGATTACGGTTCTGAAATACTCATCTGTTTTTTTAGATTGTTTATGTTTACTTTTGGAACGGTTTTTAAGGAGGGTGGTATAATGTGTGTGGTGTTTTGAATTAGTGACAGGAACCACAATAAAGGTGTGAGATAAAAGTTTGTCAAAAAAAAAAAAAAAAAACATAAACAATCTAAAAAAACGGACTAAAATGGAATACGTAAACAACCTAAAATAAAAATAGATTGGGAAACTGGTGGTTCTTAAATAAAATGATCAAAAAATGTAACACACTAATTAATAGAATAACAATTCTAATTACATTGTATAATTAATTACATTGTATAATTAGAATTGTTGATATAATCAAGAATTTCCCTTTAATGGCAAAAAAGTTTATTACCCAATGAACACAAAATAGCACTCCCTCTCCTTTCAGGTTAAAGTTTTCCATTTTATTTTGTTGACCTTTTTTCGGTCACAAACTACTCCTAGATCACATAGGAGAAATAAATTAGGAAAAACATATTAAAAATAGTATAAAAGTTGGCCTAATTTATTATAATATTTTTAATTTTTTTCTTCGATGTGAATTAGGAGTAATTTGCGACTAAAAAATAATCAACAAACGAAATGAAAAATAATGATTGGACGAAGAAACTGAAATAAAAGGTACGAAATCAAGATATTCCATAACAAAATGGCATAAAGTACTCCATGGTGACTCAATTGGAGTGAATTTCTCTTATTTATACACTATGAATCATGATTATCGCAACTTGTTGCGATTTAACTTGGTTTATGTAGTCTATCAACATGTGGGGTTTATCGAGGGGCAAAAGGAGAGTTGTTTAAGCTGTGTTGTAGCACAGGTTATAAATGTTGAAAAAAGTGAACTTTTATATGTATTAAGAATCAAGTTTTTAAATTTAGCACGTGTCTTATTTAATTTTAATCTTCTCTTTTAACTCTAAAAATAAAAATATGATTATATGTGTGTGTGTGAACTAATAACACAATGAGAAACAAATATTTATATCTTACTTCATATTATTGTTTAAATTTATCTAATTATATCGATTAGTACGGGGTTGAAAATTTTTCTAGCTTCGCTCTTGGATAAAACCAAATGATAACAAATATAAAATCCCTATATAGAGTGTTTGAGAGAGAGTTTTGGATATGAATTTTTTATTTTAAAGTGTAAATTTACATTACAAAATTAAAAATCCATTACAAAGCCCTCTTCCTAATCCACTCTTTAAAAATAGGTACACAATCCTCTTAAATTACAAATTCAAATTAGTAATTAAATTTGAATATAAGATTCCTGCAGTATGTGCCATGGTTGTCTATTCTGCGTGCATGATCATCTCACTATCTCAGTGACTTATTCAAGTGCAAATTTAAAGAGTAGTAGGTTGCTGGATTGCAGTGATTTAATTTTTTTAGTCTTTTAAAGTTGAGCTAGCCCAATAAAGTTACAATAAGAACAGTGTTTTGAACCGCGAATATTACAACTGCCCCTATACTATTTTTATGCAAACATTTTATATCTTATAATATCTTCACACCTAAACCGTCTTATGTCTCCACCGGAAATTGAACCTTAAACCAATTCTTTACCAACCCAACATCTCTTCCGCTGCACCACCTTATAACTCCCTACTACGATAATAATGATAATAATAACAGTAACATTACATTGTTCATAGTGTCATGAAGAGAGTTAAGCGTGGTACATGTTTTCAGTATGGATTCGCTAGCTCAACTGCTCAAGTAATAAAATATTCTTCCACACATAAAATGACCAATGGAAATCAGAATCTAGAATCACATTTTCTAGGCAGAGAAGAAATCGGAATTGAATACCATATATTTTGGGCCATATTTTGGACATATGTGTCGGCGCAAATGATACTTTATTGTTATTACTGTTTGGCAAGGCACTAATATTAGTGCCAGATCAATTTCTATCTAATTTTAACTTGCAACGAAAGATATTTCACTTTGTTGGACCTAACTAGAGTTGTTTTTCAATTCGTCACCCCTTCTACTTTTGGCTTCTTGCTCGTAAGTTGATATACTAGACGAAGGGGGTGGTTAGGTTTTGATACGGCCTTAACGACTCGGGGATTGAACATGTTTTTATGCTCCTTTTGGTTTGGGTTAGTTTCTGGGTTGAGGTTTATTGTGCACCCCTTATGCACGTTTCTTTGTTTTCTTGTACTCTATTACTCTTTTTATTAATATATTTAGCTTTTTCCAAAAAAATCTAATTTTAATTAATTAATCATTTATCATATTTTATTTCTAAATTATCATCCTTAAATAAGGTATTATCCACTTCTGTCAAATGAATGAATGTACGAAATTCAAACAAAGTTTGTTGGGCAAATTGTACTTATAGATCAATATATACCAATTTTTAATCTAACCCCCAATAAGTTTAACCTCATAAACTTTAACTAAATGACAAATTAATTTGTTTTTATTTTAAGTTGTTCAATGTATATTTGATCATAGATCAATTTGAGTCATAATGAAAAAAATAATAAATAATTTAAAATTTTATAATGTAAAATATATGAGTAGAAAAAAATTAAGACGTTGTCTATCTCATTTAAAAAATAGATCGAAGATTTCATGTTAATTTATAATTTCTTCTTCTTCTTTACAAAAAAAAAACAAAAAAAAACAAAAAAAAAAAAAAAAAAAACATTTATAGGGGTATTTTCTTTGGTCCGTCCCTAAATACGTTACACAATTAATCTGTCTTTGGTCCGTTCTATTTATTATTATATTTTCTGCATACATTTTTTTAGTCTGTTTAATTATAAATATTCAAGTTAAAAAAAATAGTTATATTTTTACATTATAAAATTTGAAATTATTTTTTGTGTGAAGTTAATTATCCTATAAATTGAAAGGATATTTCAAGGGGGAAATTGAAGTTTATGAGATGTGTAATATTTTTAAATTTATAGGGGTTAGAATGAAAATCATATTGTATATGATCTGTAAGTATAATTTGCACGGTAAACTTGTTTGCACTTTTGTACATTTATTTGACTCTATTTCAGCTGAATACCTTATTTAAGAATGATAATTTAGGAATAAAATATGATAAATAATTGATTAAGTAACTTGTCATAATTAAATTGAAATTGATCTGGTAGTAACATTACTGCTCTGGCAGTATCAGTGGTTAGAATAGATTTACATATTTATTAAATTTTGCATGAGCTACTATATAAACTTTGTCAATTTATTTGTAAAGTTCACGAGATGATAGAAATAGACAAGAAACACTCTCATGTTAGATGATGACCAGAACTCCGATTAACGTGACCATTTTAGTCATTCTTTTTCCAACGTGACCATCTTTCGCTTACAAATTAGTATTTTTTAATTTTATATTCTCTATTATTAGTTCGTGAATGCATAAGCAATATTTTTGTATTTGGGTGGTTAAAGATTATAGTGTAGGAGTAGGAGTAGAGTAGATTTGGTCGTTTAAAAAAAAAATCTGCATTTGCAATCAACTACCGAACCATCATACAATTTATTTGAGTAGGTTTTTTCTTTTTTTTTTTTTTTCTTCTTTTTTTTCTATTTCGGATATGTGGTGGTGACTGGTGTGGTGTCCAAGGAGACGACGGGCTCATGGCTACATTAATAAATCCAAACACGCCCCATATGTAGAATTGAAGAAGAAAGAAGACCCCAATGCATAAATGTTGGTCCATATAATATACTGTAATGAACAAAATGATAGTATAAAGGACACAAACACAGATTCAAATATCAAACCCCGTGTATGGCTACCTCAGAGTATACGTGGGATCCTATGTATTATGGACAGAATGTTCAAGAATAGTAAGGGCAGCTGGCCAACAGGGCAAGGCCACCCAAATAAAGAAAGTTGTAACTTGGAAGTGGTAACCACAAAAAAAAATAAAAAAAAATAATAATAATAAAAGATTCCAACCTTATCAGTTTATTTATGAGGTGAATAGTTGTCAAATTGTCTGTCAACCTTAAATTCCAATACTCACCCAATATCTCTTAGAATACCTTAAAAAACATTAAATGAAAAAAATAATAATAATAAAAGATTCCAACCTTATCAGTTTATTTATGAGGTGAATAGTTGTCAAATTGTCTGTCAACCTTAAATTCCAATACTCACCCAATATCTCTTAGAATACCTTAAAAAACATTAAATGGCCTTAATTATACTACTCCATCTTATTTTTAATAGTTATCGTTTTAATTTTTTTTACTATTTAAAAAATACTTGTCGTCATACATTTTCAAGAAATACTTTCATCGTAATTAATGTATTTTGTTGAATTATATGTCATTTTGAAACTTCCTATTGGTTGAAGTATCATAACTACTTGTAATTATTACAGTATATTTATAAAACCAATAAATTGAATTAGATGTATTAAAATGCGTAAAAATTCTAAAACGACAATTAAAAAAAATCGGAGGGAGTATTATATACCAAAATTTATTATATTATAAAAATATCATTTGTGTAGGTAATGAAAAAAATGTTTGAACCCAAATAATTCTAAATAATACTCGCAAACACAGTAGGTACATAATAAAAAACTGAAAAAGTTAATAATAATAATAATAAATTTTTATGGTCACCCAAAGTTTGTCTTTCCAGTCTCGACTCTCTTCCAATTTTGTGTAATTAATAAAATATATTTTCATTAAAAAAGAAAATAATAATAATAATGTTGTTATATATTACTAATATAATAATAAGTGAATTATTGGATGGCTGCTGGAGATGCGGATCAGCTTTACAAATTCCTATGGTCACCCAAAGAAGAAAAAATTGCAAAGTAGAGAATAGTGAAGCGCCGTTTTCTGTTGCGGCACGTCGGCCTCCCCTATTAAATTGAAAACAAACAAAATAGTTTGCACGTCGGCCCAAAAGCTACTTGTAAGGTTGGGCCAAATGTGCCAACAGTTATCATCTTTTATTGCTTTCAACTTTTTTCAAAGATGATATCTGTTTGTCATCTTTCTTCCACAAACAAAATAATCAGATCTCGCTAGATTCAGACACACACAATTTATATATTATAGGATGATTAATGAGCAATTTGCACTGTACCTTTAGTAAACTCAGTGTGGAAACTATTTAATTAATAAAATCAATTCGAATGCTTTTACTATTCAATTAGCTACAATATTTTTATCTATGGTATATATTGGGAGGAATATTGTATGGTTTAGACCCACTCATCAGTCATCACAAGACATCATCGACAACCTCTAAGTTTAGTATATATTTTGTATATTGCTTGATATTATAAGTTGTAACTTAATAAATTTCGATTCCGTTTCTTTAGATCCTATCAGGTACTTATAATTGAGATTGTAATAATAAAGAAAGATGTTGATCTCCGTGGGCGTAGGTTATTTATAACCGAACCACCTTAAACTTTGTGTTCGTTCTCTTTGCTTTGTTTTTTTATGTGTGTATTGATTGATTGGTGCAACATACTCTTAAGATTTAGTTGCTATTGTGTTTTATGATTTGGGTGTTTCTAGGGTGTTTTTCAGTAGTTTTGCTTGGTTGATGGCATGTGTAAGAGTCCTTGGCTTAAACAATTGTACGGGTGCTCTTAGTTATTCCTTCGACCCCTTCATAAAACAAGATATGAAAAACTCCTCAGTAAGAGCATGATGCTTTGCTCTTATCAGAGATTTCATCTCCTCAAATATATTCACATGATTGGCCATATCAAAGTTTTGCACCAACTCTGTAAAATCAACTACAATATCCTCATGACCAGGTGTGAGAAACATTTCTAATAACAAGTCACAAAAGAAATCCCAGTTGACATGTTGTCTCCCCTCAATATACGCATAAAATCATAGATCTGCATGTCCAATCATGAAATATGATGCATGATTAATACTTTAGCTAAATCATCCATCGGGTGTTAGCTCTTTTCAGCCATGAGCAAGGCCTAATTCGATTTAAATGTTCAAGTGGTTGAAATGCAATTTAAAAAAAGAAGAAGCCTCAAGAGGCCGAAAGGCCTTGGAGAAGCCACTAGTGGAGGAATCAACGTATTTATCTCAAATACTTCCATACTTGTTAGCTCGGAATTATTAATATCCGAGGAATGGATGTCTTTATGTAAACAAAGTGTGTTGGATACAGGAAGAATCGTGTTTCCTGAATAGATTTATTAACAAGCCCAATTACAGTTGTACCTTTAGCATTAACAGCTGTACATTAGAGTTAGTTAGGAAGTTAGCTACTCTGTTATATAAAAACAGAGGAGAAGAGAATAGCTCTCTCATTCATTCACTTCAATCCTTTCTCTTTACTGTAAACCTTTCTCTGTAAACATTTTATTCAGTTCATAATGAAATATTCATTTCCTCTTGCTTGATTATCAAGTTCTCACAAGGGTAGTGTGCCCTTATTATTACCCCCGTGGTCCATTGGTTGATATCGATGTCACATGTCCTTGATATGCAACATTATGGTTTTTCTAGATTCTTCAATTCTTCGAATTTCACGTGGGCAACACACTCTCCATGTATCTCAAATACAGAACCAACCCACATGCGATAAAGACACAAGACGACGTTGGTTGATGTAACAATATCATTAACGTAGTAGTCAAAAGACTCAAAACTAGAGAAGGCCTAACCAATCTACTACAGTGAGTTAGTTACAAAAGGAACAGAACTCCCAAGTGGGTATAAAATGAGGCCCAGAAGCAAATTTGCTAAGAGTCCCATTGTAGTGGAATTAATTTATTATTAAACGGACACTAAAATGATAAGAAATCAAAGTGCATAATTAATCAAGAGACAGAGGAAGTATAAATTCTTTACAATACTAGTATCTCCTTAAGAATTGCTAAAGCATCTGTTAGGCGGTTTAGCAATAATTTTTCTTCATAAGATTTCACAATAATTTTATCTTATTTATATTATATATATATGGACCACCAATAATTTGTCAAGTAAGAATAAAAGAAAAAGAAAAAAATAAAAACCGGCAAACATACTTATGAAAACCATTATTCTGCTAGAATCCAATAGGGAAAAAGGAATTAAATTATTTAAAACAACCAAAATAAAAGGTTGACGTATTAGTTCCATTATTAATTTCACTCTCTCTTGATATGCGCGACGAAAGAATCAAGCTCTAGTTGTGTGACACCGCCTTCTTCCACCGCTCTCCTAACATTGCCACCCAATTCCATCGCCTTTCGTTGTATCTCTGCCCCTTCTTTCGAAGTCAATAACTTTTTCAGCATCGTTGAAATTGTCTCTGATGTCACGAGTTCGGTCCTCATTGCCCACTCTTTAACAACCACACCAACTCCCAACACTTCAGTCAACAACTTAGCATTCCATGGCTGGTCCGAATGCATGGGCCAAGTTGCTAGTGGCACACCCATGGAAATACTCTCCATGCACGAATTCCACCCACAGTGACTCAAAAACCCACCTACAGCATCATGGGCTAAAATATCTAATTGGGGAGCCCAATCTCTCAAAATAAGGCCTTTTTCTTGGGTTCTAACTTCAAACCCATCCGGTAATTGGGCCTTTCTTGATTGATCCATATCAAGATCTCCTCTATCTGCATCTCGGACAACCCAAATGAACTTGAGGCCACTCTTTTCAAGCCCGAGAGCAAGTTCTTTGATTTGTTCGTCTGGCAATGAAGTAGTGGTGCCAAATGACACGAAAATGACTGAATTCTTATCTTGTTTGTCAAGCCACTTTAAGCACTCGAGACGTAGTCCATCACCTTTTTCATTTTTCAATTGGACCGGATTGAATGGGCCTAAGGCCCAGTAAGGCTTCTTCAGATTTTCCGTCAACTTCTCGGTTAGAGTAAGATATTTTCCTACAAAATAACCAAACAAATTCAGATGAAATTGAATATTTTGCTACAAAATTCTCTATTTGCACTTTGCAAGTGATAGTGATTTTATGCTGCCTGGAACACAAAGATTAATATTATTTTAATACTTAAAAATCAATAAATATATGAATATGTCGAATATTATCGTACCTAATATTCATTCAAATTAAGTTTTAAATTCAATGTTCATACACATAATACGGTAAGTTTCAAACTATGACAAGGATTTCAATCTATTTTTCCTTTTTATTCCCCCCCCCCCCATGTGGAGTTTAATTTTGAGTGTTAGACTACTCCGTTTCAAGAAGAAAATTGTAATCTCAAATTTTGAGTTCAATCTACGTATTTTTCCGTTTCAAGAAGAAAATTGTAACAATAGACGAAAAAATTGTAAAATTATATATGTTACCTAGGTAGCTAGCTTACAGATGAGATCATCATGTACCTTAGCCAAAGTAATCATACGTAAAAGAGAGAGAGAGAGATCAAGGAAAAGGAATGATTAAATATGTTACCTTCTATAACTCTTGGAGTTGAAAATATATCCACAATAGGGGCGGCTCAGGCCCTGTGCAGTCAGCCCGACCGCACAGTGCCTCGTAAAATTTGAGGCCTCAATTTATTTTATCTAAATGGTTATATACTTGTGTTTATGACTAAAGTTCATTGAGTTATAATGTTCCAGTGGTGGTGAGAAGTCTTGGTTAAAGGAGAGAAGTCTTGGTTAAAGTATCTTCACCTTAGGTTCTTTGATCGATCCTTGTGGTGAACCATTATTATTATTTATTTATTGGTTTTTATCCCTTGTTATGATTGTTTGGGCCAATCTTTCGGGGTGGAACAGGCCTCCAAAATCCAGAGCCGTCCCTGATCCAGAACACGCTAAGATACCGTATTTGAGATTGAAGAAAATCATCAATTTCTTGTGTCCAGCAACCTTCAATTGGTTCATACTCCTCAACCGGGAAAGGCTTTCCCCAACCCACCCATGAGCGGAAGAACGTGCAATAAATCGAAAGGGGGTGGAATACGTATGATTCACAATTTGGTATTGAGGCCACATCTTGAAGGGCATAGGCAACCATTGAATCATGAATGACTATAACTCTATGGTGCGTCTCCGACAGAGAACGGAAGAAGTTTGCGAGTGGGTGACGTAGGTGAGACGTGGCCTTCATAAGTGGAATGAGGTGGGAAGGGAACTTGTTCTCCGCATGCGGGTCTGGAGCAGGGGTGGCGAAAATCCGGGAGAGAGACTTCGTGGAAATGGAAGTTGGAAGTGGAGAGTGGATCCCACCCTTGAACCCGAATCTTGACTTATTTTGTATGATTTGGAGTGCATACATGTGAACTGGTAAATTGTAGTAATAAGTTATGACACGTCTAAACTGGAGGAGCTGGTTGAGGTGCCCGTGTAAAGGTAAGGGAACCATCACCACCACAACTTAGCCGTGATGAGAGGAAAAGGGACTTGACGCCATAGAACGTTGAGACTTGAGAGTAATTTGGGGTTACTAGAGTGTAGTGTGTAAAACCGCCATCATCATCAATCATCAACACCTTTCATTAATCATCACCATCGATTCATCATCATACGAAACGAATCACCTCGGCAATTCCATCAATCCATTCTTCATCTTCATCTCCATTCGAACTCAATTTGCTACCCAATTTCATCCCAACTCAATTCAATTCATGCAAGTGGCAATATCTTCTCTTTCTGCTCCGTATACTCATCTCTACTAAGGAAACCCATGGCCTCTCCAAGGCGACCGCCGCCGGAAAGCTCCACGGTCAAAATTAGGGTTTTAAAAAGTTAACCGGTTTGAGTTTGAGATTTGGTTTCGATAGGATCGTAGATCGGGAAGAGAAGAGTGTAATGGTGTGTTTGATTTCGTCGTGGTAGGCCAAGATTTGCCCGGATTTGTATGATGTAGGTTCTTATCTCTTCCTAATTTAGCTTCATAGCAGAGTTGGGGAGATTTTTGGCTTGGCAGCCAAGAATACAATGCCCGTATTCGGTTAGTGAATGTTTTATTTAAATGCATAATTGAATTAATTTTTTTATTTATATACTTTGGGGATTGAACCCAAAACAAATGAAATGAATTGTATTGAATTGAATTGAACCAAATTTTAAACTTATTTAAATTATAAATTTCAAGTAAACACATTTACACTAAATTGAACTAATGTGGATGGAGTGAGTTGACTTGTAATTTAGAGGGTTCGGTCAATACCAGAATCTTAAAATTCCTTCTCAAGTGTCAATCCAAGGAAGCACACCATTGAGATTGGCTTTTAAATACCTTGAAGCTCTCGTGAGCTTCTCTCCTTGGTGAGGGCTCCTTGTGTTTTTTCCTTGAATTTGGCCGTAGTAACACACTCTTCGTCTTAAGATTAAGATTAAGCATCAAGTTGTTTGCCACTTACCAGCTTGCGAGCATAGGATGGAGGATAAACTAAAAATAGTTGGCCCCATATAAGTCAAGATAACACTTTAAATTGTGTTGTCACTTAATTTCTCGAGACATAGGGTGGATGAGTGTTGCTACTAGTGCATATTTGGAGTTAACTATGAGTTTATCTTAACTTACTTGTCAATTGTTAATACTCTTGTTAGTATAGAGAGTAGGAGCACGATTATTCGCGGAGTTTGTGGGACTTTGTTTGAGACCCTGACTTTGGTTGTATGGAGATTTTCGCTGTTCTTCATCTTGGGCAGAGGCGTTCCATCTTGGCACTGGTTTTCCTTTTCTTTGGGTCTAAGGGGTTGACGAATCAAGCTATCGTGAGAAATCTCGGATCGAGCTCGAGTTCGGTCAACGCGAGCTTGATGGTGAGCAAGCTCGAGTTGGTTTCGATCATGTAACGATCACTCTGGAAAAAATCACGGCTGCTCATGGGTAGCTCGTGAACACATAAGTAGATATTTTATTTTAATCATATATGCATTTATAGTTATATTTAGGCATATACTTATAGTTATATCTAAAGTATATACATATAATTTCTTGTGAATATATTTTTGTTTTTAACACACTAAGTAACATGTTACACATATTTATGAACATATTAAATATCATTTTAAAGCTAAATATGTAACTTTAAATAATAATTATATTACTTTAGTCACTCGTAAAAAACTCGTGAACAAGTTTGAAGCTCGTGAGCTTTTGATTGATCACTTAATTTTAAAGCTAACAAAGATTGTGCTAGAGAGCGACACGACTTCTATGTCGATCAGGGCTTCGATAAGATCCAACTTTGACTCGGACGTTAACACCCTAGAACGTTCAATAGTTAATTACCGTTTGTTATTAAATTATACTCCAGTGACCAGCTCACTCCACACATTTAAATAATGGGCTAGCCTAGCCCCGGCTAAGATAAAACCCCTCCCCGTAACTTTATTTAAAACCCTTTAATTTTCATCATCAGAAAGGATTTAAGGTTGAAATATATTTTGTTAAACTCGAAATATCGAAATATTAGTAGTTTTAACTAAAGTACAGATGCACAAAATTGGTATAACCTGCTGCCATACTCGAAGATATAAAAGGTGACCAATTTAACACATGACCAAACAAATCGATATGGTCTATTGATATAATATGCAAAAAGTAATATATATACTCGCGACTCACGTTTGCATGTGTTTAATTTGAGAACTTTTCATCAAAAAAAAAAAAAAAATAGAAACTTTTAATCCATAAAAAAATGTCTTTATCTACCCATCAATTCTTTACTTCGTATTTATTTTCTTCTTATATATTAGGAGTACTACATAATACCTCATGTTTATTAACTTTTAGTTCACAGAAATTGACTAGCTAAGTGAACAAAATATAGCATGCTGGTTAATTGCACACATGAACCCATGCTTCAAATTATAAAAAAGTACGCTAATTAATTACCTTCAATAACTCTGGCGGAGCTGAAAATATTTCCCGAACTCACCCCAAAATACGCCATTTGAGATTCAAGAAAATCCTCAAATTCTTGTGTCCAACAGCCTTCAATAGCTTCATACCCCTCAACCGGGAACGGCTTCTCCAAGCCTTCCCATAGGAGGAAGAACGTGCAAAAAACTGAAAGGGGGTGGAATAAATACGATTCACAATTTTGTATCGAGGCCACGTCTTGAACCACATATGCGACCAACGCGTCATGGATAATAATAACTCTACGATACGCCTCTGACAATGAATGGAGGAAGATTGCAAGTGGGTGGCGGATATGAGATGCCGCCTTCATAAGAGGCAGGAGATGGGAAGGGAACTTGTTCTCCGCATACGGGTCCGGGGGAGGGGAGGCGAATTCAGGGATAGGTACTTCATGGAAATGGATGTTGGAAGTGGAGAGTGGATCCCACCCCTGAATCCGATTCTTGGCTTGTTTTGTATGTTTAGGAGTACATACATAGTGGACGGGCAATTTATAAAAATTAGTTATAACATGACTTCGCTGGAGGAGCTGGTTGAGGTGCCCTTGTATTGGCACCGGAACCATTACCACAACAATTTGGTCGCGGCGGTGATCATGGTGAGAGGGAAAGGGGCTTGATGCCATTGGAACGATGTGAACTGTGAGAGATTTAGCTAAGCTTAGTGTGTTGTGTGTAAGGTTCTTACTAAGAAAGTAAGAATGTAAATGCTTGAAATTGTCCAAATGGTCTTTAAAATAGCAAGCATTTGGAGTATCTGTGATTGTAATTAGTGTTGGAATATTTCAAAATTTGTTGGATTTAAACATAAATATTATTTGTACTTCTTAAACATTAAACATTAAGTCAAAATTTGTTTTCAATCTATTTTTAGCTTTGCTCTCATTACTAGTAGTTACACTAAAACATAGCATTTTTTACTAGTCAAGTTTTCTGTTGCATAAAGTGGGCGAGTGGTTAATTGACTAAACATGTCTTCATTATAGCTATATAAGTGTACATGCTTGGTTTAATAAAAGAAAAAAAAAGCTGATCAATTTATTTCCATTCTTCTTCGGCCTCGGTCACATTTTTACTTAAAAATACACTTGGGCTATACATATTATTATTTGTACTGATTCCTTGTTCCCGGTTCATTACCGAAGAGTGCATTTAATCCTGAGAGGATATTCGATCGTTAGACGAATAATCCTTTAGGACAGTGCTCGCACGACTTGCACTACTCACTTCTATACTCTTCTTGTTTGCATCTTTTTCAGGTTTACCAACAATTAGTTGATATCTTTGCAAGATCTGGTGATATGTGCTCAGTAGTTAACGTTTGTTGTTAGTGAGTTACCCCACATTTAAATACTCCTAATTGGCTAGCTAGCCGGCCAGATGCTAGTAAGAGTCTAGATGGCACGACTTGAATTTTATATACAACTCTTAGCAATTAGTATTGCTGATGATTTTCTAGAATGCTCATTGGATTATATGGTTTAACATCCGTGAGATTCTAAAATTATTAGTTGTATTTAGCATCTAATAATCTAATAATAGCCGAATAAAGAGGAATTGTACCTCACTCTCTCAATTGCTAATTTTTCTCCAATTTAGCACTTTTTTCTCTTTTTTTTTTTGAAAAAAATAAATTTTTAGCCCTTTTTTGTTTTTTTCTTAAATCATTTTATTAGTCATAAAAAAATGTATAACCACAATAACAATATAGCAATATATTATTGAGTGAACATTTAAAAAACAATTAACTAGGAGAACGTTTCGCACGTGTAGCGTCACAAAAATACGTATAACCACAATAACAATATTGAAATAAATTATTGAGTGAATATTAATAAAAAAAATGTTTAACAAGGAGAACGCTTCGTACGTGTAACGTGCGACGCAAGTACTTGTAAAACTACTAATTGCATATGATATTCATGAGAAGAGTATGGACTGGAATATATTTTCACAAAAGTGTGAAGCTGAAATGTAAGTATCAAAACTTCAGGGGCTGAAATATAGTCGTAACATTTGGGGCTGAATCACAATAAACAAGATTCAAGGACTGGAATAAAATTAGTTGTGTGATTGAGGGCTGAATTGTAAGGTACATTATAATCTTCAATTGAGTTTATACCACGCGGATTTTAGTCGTATTCTTTTTGAGGATGTTGGCACCGTAAAATCCTTCTTGTTAGATAAAAACAAAACAATTGAGCTTCTACCGTACAATTTAATAGTCAGAAAATCTAGAAACAATAAAAAGATGGATTAAGTTTCTTCTAGACCGTATATGCAAAAGATAATTGATGTTACCAAAATATATTCGGTCTCGTCCTAATTCGTTAACATGCGAATTAGAGCGAGCAGAACTCTCCAGAGACTTAAGTATCCGTGTGGTGCGCCTTCCGATGCCAGTATCAGTATACCGTACAGTCGCTCCCTCGAGTAAATTGGTGCTTCCGGAACTATGCACCTCCGGGTTTCTACAGGACTCCGGAACCAAGGGTCTAAGAAAAATAACTTGTAAAGGTAGGGCCGCAATGGTGCATACCGCAGACTACAGAGTCACATGCTTCCAGTGTACAATATATGTGGTTCAATACATGATATATGAAGGACAACAATATATGTATCTCGATGTGTCACCCACAACTAAGCGGGTAACGCAAGTGGATAAGAACAAAGTTAGAGATCTATCCTTACATGATCATTGGGCCATGTCCATGTCTGTTAAGGTTAAGCCTAGCTACCAGCCACAAATGTCTGTGGACGCTTGGCAAACAGTTGTAGTGTCGACGACATGTGCTCCTCCAAGATCTCTATAAAAGGAGTGACTCTCAAGAGAAAGCTAAGGTGGAAACACATTAGTGCAACACACCCAAGAATCTCACTCTAGAAGTTTGAGTCTTCTTCGTGGGAAGAAGTCTGAGGCAACAATAAGAAATATTATTGGAGAAATATCCTTTCATTTAGCTTTTGTTCTACACACACTCCCAATATCTCAATATGTTAACAAGGTACGCCTTAAACCACCTTTGAGTAGAGTCTCCTCAACCGGTTTGACCTCACGGCAGACCGGACATACTCCACACACAACCCCCCACAGGTAGATACCGTAGCTGCACAGACGTCGTTCGAAGTACAGTCCAACAGGGTGCTGCTGTTCCTGCCAAGCCGCCTAGCAGACCATCCAGCTGGTTCTTGGCTTAGTCACCATTCAGTCTATCCCACTGACGTTTCGAGAGGTGACCTCAGGGTGTAAGTTTGCGTTTTTTTCCCTAGGTAAAATCACTTCCCATCAATAATAATACACGAAAAACATAAGTGTTATTAACGAGAACATATAGTATTTCATCAAAGTAAGTCTTTTTTATGAATAAAAAGTATCCTTCATCTTTTACCAAAAGTTTCTATTTGATTTGTTGACTTGTATAATTTCCTATTTTACTTTAATATTTTCACAATAGACTTTTACAAATTAAGTTTTATTGTGATTAAAATTAATATGAGTTTAAAATGAGACTTAGAAAAGTCAACAAATCAAATAAAACTTTGGTGTGGGATGGAGATAGTAAATTTTATTAATAATATCGACGTTTTATTTAGTAACCTTTTTATTTTTAATAAAAACATAGTACATTTATTTTTAAATTTAATATATAAGATTTTTCAAAAGATATAATTTTATTTTTTGACAAAATCCTGGGTTGTTTGAAAAAGGAAATTGGAGAGTTTAGCGTACTTAAGTGCCAATTTCTGCTTAATTACAAACATAAATTACCAAACACGTATCATAGGGATCATCTAAATTACAAACTCACAACCAAAGAGAAGAACAAATCAAAGACAATCCACATCTTATTTTTAATTGCACTACAATCCACATCTTATTTAAGAAGAAGCTCTTATGCAACATTAATTAACCAGTGCAATACATCTTCTTCAATTCACATGCACCTCCTCATGACTTCTTAATTAACAACAACCTTTGGCACAAACGTCACCATGGCCCCAAGTTCCATACTCTCCCACCAGTGCGATGACAACGGCGGCTCTCAACCATCCCATATCGCGGTGGTGATGGTCCCTCTCCCGGCACAAGGCCACCTCAACCAGCTCCTCCAGCTCAGTCGTCTCATAACCACTTACAACATACCTGTCCATTATGTATGTACTCCAATTCATATCACACAAGCCAAGGTCCGCACCCAGGGGTGGGACCCACTCGCCACTTCCAACATGCATTTCCACGAATTCCCAATCCCGAAATTTTCCTCTCCTTCCATGGATCCAAATGCGGAGATTAAGTTCCCCTCCCATCTCATGCCACTGTTCGGGGCTGTGTCTCACCTACGCCACCCACTTGCAACCCTACTCCGCTCTCTATCGGAAAAGTATCATAGAGTTGTAGTCATTCACGACTCGCTAATGGCGTCTGTGGTCCAAGACGTGACCTCTATACCAAATGGTGAGTCGTATATTTTCCACAGTGTCTCGGTGTTTTGCACGTTCTTCTACTTTTGGGAAGGCCTGGGAAAGCCGTTCCATGTTGAGGGGTGTGAAGAAGTACCATCTGTTGAAGATTGTTTGACACAAGAATTTGAAGATTTTTATGGATCTGAAATGGATTACTTTGGATTGAGCTCTGGAAATCTTTTCAACTCCAACAATCTTGTGGAAGGTAAATAATACTTCCACCATCTATGTTAAAGCTTCCATTTGAATAATGTTGGTTTTTTTTTCTCTCTCCATTTGACGGACACGTACGTAATTTATGAAGTAGTATTAATTCTTAATGTGCATTAAACTCTTTTACGATTAACTTGATTTCCATAACTTTCTGATCTACACAAGTTATTGTGTGTGTGTAGTGTTACACAACTTGCACATTGAGGTGCTCATCAGCACTAGGATTCATATCAAATGTGGAATTGTTTCTATTTTCAGGAAAGTATCTAAATGTTATCAAGAAGTTAACGGAAAATGACAACAAGCCCTATTGGGCCTTGGGCCCATTTAACCCGATTGAATTACCCAACAAGAAAGTTGATGGACCACGTCACGAGTGCTTAAAATGGCTTGACAAACAAGATCCAAAATCAGTCATTCTCGTCTCCTTCGGTACCACGACTTCTTTGCCAGATGAACAAATCAAGGAACTGGCGAACGGGCTTGAAACGAGTGGCCTCAAGTTCATTTGGGTTGTGCGGGATGCGGATAGAGGAGATTGCAAAACAGATCAATTGAGAAAGGCCCAATTACCAGATGGGTTTATGGAGAAAATTAAGGAAAGAGGCCTCATCATGAGGGATTGGGCTCCTCAGTTAGATATTCTGGCCCATTTTGCGATAGGTGGGTTTTTAAGTCATTGTGGGTGGAATTCGTGTATGGAGAGCATTTCCATGGGTGTCCCAGTTGCAACATGGCCCATGCACTCAGATCAACCGAGGAATGCTATGTTGTTGACTAAAATATTGGGAGTTGGTGTGGTTGTTAAGGATTGGGCAAAGAGGGCCGAAATTGTAACTGCAAAAACTATTTCTACGACGTTGACAAAGTTAATGACTTCAAAAGAAGGGGCGGAAATACAACGAAAGGCGATGGAATTAGGCGTCAGTGTTAGGAAAGCTGTGGAAGCTGGCGGTGACACACAGTTGGAGTTTGCCTCTTTCATCACACATCTTTCTAGAAAGTGAACTTACTTAATTGAGGAGAACAGTTACATTCAGTTGTTTTATACACTTATCGAATATTGCGAAACAAAGAGTTGTATCAGCATGAACTCTACATTCTAGATTAAAGTTTGCAACCTCTCAAATCTATTTTGGTGTTTGCATTGTTTGTTTAAACATTGTACGTAGAATTCTTTTTCGAACCGTAATTCAGTTAGCTGCTGATCAACTAAATCCTGTTAAGATTAATTTATTTAACTATCGACGACAACGTGTTATGTTAGACATAATGCTTTCGTAGTATAACAAAATCAATAATTAAAACTAGTGGCGATCGTGTTTTAGCAACCAAGGACAACAAAACTTTGCAATAGGCCAGTTTTATATGATCCCAGCCTGGTATTTAAAAGCCTCTAATAATGTCCAGATATTTCATCGATCTTATCTTGTAAGATTATGTGACTTGTACAATACGGTTATGCTCAATACAACACTCAAATGCAACAATACTCTAGAGAATAAAATGCAACAATACCCTTGTCATTCTAAACCCTAAAAACTTCACATTTCTCCAAATCTGTGAGTACCCTTTCATCAATGGCGGCTTAAAACTACAGTACATTTTTTCTTTTTTTCTTTTTTTTCTTTTTTTGGGTGGGAAAGGCAATTTGTAGGCCATATTTTGTTTGAGAGACATAAAACCCTTAAAAGCTGCAATTGAAATGGAATAAAAGAGAGACAACAAGAACATGCATAGAAATGGTAAATGGCCTAAGACCATGAGAGCACCAAGTGGTGGTCTTTGGTTTGGGAAAACCAAGGTTGTTATTGGTATTGTACCACTATAATTTACTTAACTAGAAAACAAATATTGTTGTGTCCTTATATAAAAGATATAAAAGGATTGTTGTGTGTAACAATTTAACTTATCTAATTTATCACTTAATTTTAAGGATAAAGGATAAATATCTTTTAGAGTGTTTGTAAGTTGTAACAGGTTATAAATTGGTAGTTTTTCTTAAATTAAACTGATAAATTAAAGTTGGAGAAGTTGTGTTTGTTATACCTCCGCAACTTAACTTTAAATTAAATTTGATTTTAGTTGTTTTTGTCCGAGTTTACAAACACTAATCATACAACTTATCTAATTTTTAAATAGTTTTTTACAACACCTATCAAATTTGCATATACTGTCTCCATCCAAGATACATACACAAAAAAAATTATTTTTGAACCTCTTTATTAACAAAATACAAGCCCAAAGTAATGCTCAAAATGAAAATAAAAATTATGAAGGGGATGTGTGACCGTTAGCTCCTTGTTCCCCTGACGTATGGGATAACGTATGTACGTAGTTTTGGGATAATATATTTCAACTGCATGAGCAAATAATTAACATATGGAGTACATAGTATACACTCTATCTGATGACGTCTGTAGAAATAAATATTTAATTGACCTCTAAAATCATTATAAATCCATACACACAAGTGTGGCCAATGCCGCTCCATCTCTTTGCACTACCAATAAAAAATATCTATCAGCAACCCAAACTTGACCAATGGCACCAATAGAGTATAGCCAACCAAAAGTGGTGGTGGTGATGGTGCCACTTCCGGCACAAGGCCATCTCAACCAACTCCTCCACCTCTCCCACCTCATCTCCACCCGCAACATCCCCGTCCGTTATGTTGGGACCACCACCCACCTCCTTCAAGTAAGGTCTCGAATTTATGGATGGGATCCTTCCGCCTTATCCAACATGCATTTCCATGAATTCTCAACGCCTTCTTTCGAAAATCCACAGCCTAATCCTAACAAACCACACTCAAAGTTCCCTTCCCATATGATTCCATCACTTACTTCATCTATACATCTAAGAGAGCCACTTTACTCGTACGTTAATCAACTTTCAACTACTTATGACAAAGTGGTAGTTATTTATGACAATCTAATGTCCTATGTAGTCCAAGACATTGTTTCGATATCAAATGTTGACCAATATTGCTTTCGGAGTGTTTCAGCTTTTTCTACATACATGTTTCATTGGGATGCCAGGGGGAGGCCTAGTGTCCCTCCTGAGGCTGACGTTCTAAATAAATGTCCCCTTCTAGAGGGATGCTTTCCGCCTGAGTTCTCCGAATTCAGGACGTTACAGTATACCACTAAGAAAAATTTCTTAGGTGACATCTATAACTCAAATAGAGAAATAGAAAGTGTTTTTCTCGATTTACTAGCAAACGAAAGGGCAACCGGAGGGGAGAACGTGTGGGCCCTAGGTCCATTCCACCAATTGAACGTCTCAAATAAGAAGGTTGGTACAAATCGTCACGAATGCTTAGAGTGGCTCGACAATCAAGGAGAGAAAACACGGTCATTTTCATTTCCTTCGGAACTACATCTTCAATTTCCGGGGAGGAAATCGAAGAGATTGCTCTTGGGTTGGAGAGAAGTGAACGAAAGTTTGTTTGGGTCTTGAGAGACGCGGATAAAGGAGACATTTTCTCAGGGGAAGTTAGGAGAGCTCAGCTCCCAGAAGGCTTTGAAGAGAGAGTGAAAGAAAGAGGACTTGTGGTAAGAGATTGGGCGCCTCAATTGGATATATTGAGGCACGCGGCAACTGGTGGATTTATGAGTCATTGCGGGTGGAATTCGTGCATAGAGAGTATAAGCATGGGAGTACCAATAGCAACATGGCCAATGCATTCGGATCAGCCAGGTAACGCGGTGTTGATAAATGAGGTGTTGAGAGTCGGGGTAGAGAGTGGTCGCAAAGAGACGAAGTGGTGTCAAGTTTCGCGGTCGAGAAGGCTGTTAGGCGATTGATGGAAACGGTAGAAGGGGATGAGATAAGAGAAAGGGCAGCAAAGTTGGGAGAGGCTGTTAGGAAATCTGTGGTGGGAGGTGGAAGCACTTGCAAGGAGATTGATTCTTTCATCAGTCAGATCACTAGAATCTAGATGAATTCTATTTCTAAGATTCTTTTAAGGTTGTTGTGAAACTAAATTTAAAAAATCAATTGCATGCATTGGGTTCTCGCATGCATTAATACGAAATGGAAGTTTATTCTTCTTTCTTTTCTTTAAGAAAAAGGTGGTGTGATATTTTACAAAATGGAGAATTATGGAGTGTATTATTAAATAAAATAATTTACTTAAATAGCTCAGGATTATATATGATTTGGATATGATGGTACATATTGCACCACCAGTGAAGATATAATAATGTGTATATATATGACGATACATATAACTCCAGTGAAGATATAGAATCAGTTTTTCAACTTACTAAGGTGAAAAAACGAAATTTTTTACATCATTATATATGTTGTGTGAGACTACTTGATTAAAAGATCCCATTAAGAAGAGACATCTCAAAAATAAACTCATTATGCATACAATTACATTTAAGACCAAAAACCTCATTTCCAGAGTTGACCGGGCATTATTTACACACATGCCATGGGCACAAAATGTACAAACCAAACATGGTCTAACTATTACTTCTTTTTTATTTTTCTAATTCCTTTTTCTTTTTAATTTTTTGTTCCTTCTATTTCTTTTTTTTTTTTTTTAACTTCTTCTTCTTCTCTAACTCAGGTACCGGAATAATTATTCGGGTACCAGAGCTCTGCAGGCTCAGATCTGGAGCTTTGCAAGCTCTGGCCGGTGCTTGTAGAACTCCGGCTAGAGCTTGCCGGATCTCCGGTACCGAAAAATATTTTTCAGTACCGGAGCTAGAGAAGAAGAAGAAAAGTTTTTAAAATTATCTCTATTATTTTTATTTTATTTTATCATTTTTATTGATGTTAGTTTTATTTTTATTTTTAATACTAAGGTTGTTTGGTTGCCAAAAAATTGAAAAAGGAACAGTGCTTAATTCGTGAAATGGTCAAGAACGTGACCTAAAATGTAATTGTTGGCATAAGGTGGTTCTTTATATTATTAGGGTCGATAACTAGGTTTAATTAAAAAGTTATGGACCCTGCTTTCAACTTATTAATGCACTGGACAATAACTTCAGTTTCTTTGTTTCGCTATAAAAGTTTTCATTGCACGGATAAAATTGATGTAGGATGAGATATTTTATCTCTATCTAACTAGAAATCTTAATTCCTTTTATTCAAGCATTGCATGACATCAGATAACTTTATTGTCGATCGATTGTGTCTTTAGAATTCTAGTTATGTCATGTTCGAGCTACTATATAACTTTATTGTCGATCGATTGTGTCTTTAGAATTCTAGTTATTTCATGTGTGAGCTACTATATAAGTTTTATCGGAGTCACCGTAAAAAATCCACTAGTTGATGAATATATTTACTTTTCTGTCAAATTTCTCTATTCCTCTTTTTTTATTAGTGTGATCATCAATCATTCTTTTCCTACCAAGTCTATTTCCTGATTGTGCCGACGTATCTGTTGACGTTAATTCACGATCCACCATGTTCACGGGTTAGTATTTACTTAATTCGTTGTTTTCTATTTTTATTTCGTAATCCGTAGATACATAGAACATGACACAGAATCATAAAATCTTAAGACACTAGATAAAAAGATTTTTCAGACCAAAATAACAGGAGGCAAATCCTCCTACTAAATCTGTTCCATATCAAACTTGTACAGTACCCCAAGAATAGATCAAATTTGCTAACAGTTCCATGAATCATGTGACACCAGCAAGATCAGATCTATATATGCAATATTATTATTATTATCATTAGTAAATTTATTTATTCACATATGGCCAAAGATGATGACGAAGATTTTACTTAATTCCCTCTTTTCTAGAACCAATATGCATAACACTCAAAATAATTAGAACCATATAAAATGAAAACACCCTAGAAAGAAAAATAAGAAAAATGGTGTGACATCATTATCCTACAAGAAATCTATCCTTACTCTATAGATCTTTTGACTGGGTTTATACTTTTCTATTTTTTTCCGAGACAACTGGTTTATATACTTGTCTTGGTTGTAAATTTACAAATGCTGCCCGTAAACCCTCCACTCATTCTTCCTCGTAACTATCATTACATTAATTAATTTCTCAACTTTGCATTATTTGACCTTTTGTTACGTTCCACAAGACCGCAACTTTGATCCCAACTCCTTGAAAATGACTCTAAATTGGAACTTTGACATGGTCCAGGTCTACTCAAACTCATTGACAAGAACAAAATCCCAATTTTTCATATAAGCCAACACATGCTTGCTCTTGCTCACACCCCTGCTAAGTGCTAACAGACCATAATGGCAAAAGAAAACGGTTCCCAACCCGCCTCGGTGGCCGTCCTCATGGTACCACTCCCCGCCCAAGGCCATCTCAACCAGCTCCTCCACCTATCCCGCCTCATAACCACCTACAGCATACCGTTGCACTTCGTGGGCTCCACCACCCACACTCGCCAGGCAAAGACTCGAGTTCATGGATGGGACCCTCTATCGGTAACCAACATGAACTTTCACGAGTTCCCAACACCTCGATTCGATAACCCCCCTCCGAACCATACCGCCACTAATAAATTTCCGTCACAAATAATTCCGTGCCTACGTGCAGCAAATGAACTCCGCGAGCCAGTCAACAAACTAGTTCAAGAACTTTCTGCGACGGTTACAAGAGTCGTCATTATTTACGACTCTATGATGGCTTATGTTGTGCAGGACATCGGAGCGGTACCTAACGCCGAGGCGTATTGTTTCCAAAGTATTTCAGCATTTTCGCTATGTTCGTTTTACTGGGAGTACGCTGGAATACCAAATCTAACACCTGAGACTGAAAGTGCTAAACAGGCTCCATCAATGGCTGGATGCTTTCCTCCAGAGTTTGCTGAGTTAACAGGTATCCAACAGAGCGCAAAAAAGGTCAGTTCTGGAGATATTTATAATACAGCTCGAGTGATCGATGGCTTGTACCTTGACTTGATGGCGAAGGACAAGTGTTCTGGAACTGGCAGGTGCTGGGCTATAGGTCCGTTTAATCCAGTTGTTGTGCCTGAGCAAAAGAATGAAACTAAGCGTAACGAATGCTTAGAGTGGCTTGACAAACAGGAGACGAATTCAGTCCTATTTATTTCATTTGGAACGACTAGTTCGTTATCAGATGATGAAGTTCACGAGATAGCTATTGGATTGGAGAAGAGTGGTCAGAAGTTTATATGGGTGTTGAGAGATGCGGACAAGGGAGATATTTTCGATGGAGACCTAAGGAAAGCTTCATTACCTGAAGGGTAAGTAACTTATGGCGTTATGTTCTACTGGTGTTGGGTATTATTCTGTTTTTGTACCAGAAGCTAGATTACTACTCAAAATTACCATGTGCTTTCAACGTGAAACATTCAGTATTCAGTATTTGTTGTGTGGAAAGACTTGGTGAATGTTTACTCTGTTCTATCAGGTATGAAGAAAGGATCAAAGAAAG
Source organism: Plantago ovata (assembly GCA_028274465.1). Lineage (NCBI taxonomy): Eukaryota > Viridiplantae > Streptophyta > Magnoliopsida > Lamiales > Plantaginaceae > Plantago > Plantago ovata. Next base: position 40,258,567 of record CM051455.1, on the reverse strand, counting down.
AGGAATAATAGTGAGGGATTGGGCGCCACAGTTGGAGATTTTAGCACACAAGTGTACTGGAGGATTTATAAGTCACTGCGGATGGAATTCAAGCATGGAAAGCATTAGCATGGGCGTACCTATAGGAGCGTGGCCTATGCACTCAGACCAGCCAAGGAATGCCTTTCTGATAACAAATGTACTCAAGATTGGGGTGGAAGTAAGAGACTGGGCACGTAGAGATGAACTGGTGACAAGTTTTCAAGTTGAGAGGGCAGTTCGGAGACTGATGGCTTCAGAAGGAGGAGATGAGATCAGGAAAAGAGCAGGCGAATTGGGGGAAGCCGTAAGGCGTTCTGTGATGGAAGGTGGAGCTAGCCGGAAAGACATGGATTCGTTCATCGCTCACATCACTAGAGAATAGCCGGATAGATTTGCTTGGGGATCAGTAATTTATGTTTATTCAAGCACATTTTAAAGACACTCCGTTTCTGTTCAAGAATTGCAATGAAAACTTCTTTGGAATAACACAGTAATGTGTTGTGTATCACAGAAGATATGTTTAGAGTTCAAAGTTTCATCAGCATTACTATTACTATTGGAAAATATTAAATGTATTTACTAAATTAAATTTACTAAATGTTAAAAATTATGTATAAATAAAAAACTCTCAACTTTTAGAAGTGACACAAGACTCCTACATAAATAGATCAATGTCATAATTCTATTGTTCTAATGTTTCTTTCATTCATTCGGATTTGGAAAACACACTAACAAGACATCCGAATCTGACTCCAATACAGGTTAGTTACTTTAGATTTTTATTTTTTCAAAATTATAAATCGCCACCACCCAAGTTAGATAATAGCAATTCTTTTTATAACTTTCCAACTAATAAACTCAAAATAACTATTGGTCAGTCTAAGGTGAGCCAATTCATAGTATAACCATTAGATTGATTATGAAAACATATAAATGTAATATTCATCGAACATTGCTAATAAACTTAAATAAAAATAATTTGGTAAAATTCAGGCTGCTGGCCTGCTACTATGAATGAATGGATAGCAGGCCAAGGAATAGCAGGCCGTAGGCCTGGTATATTTTACTCTTGAAGATGATCCATTCTTTCATTACTCAGGCTGTCGACATCCATGACATATTTGAAGTCTCAAAACTAAAATATAATTATCCTAACTCAAATTGTTATCTATTTAATAAGCCAAACTATCACGGACAAATTATGCAACTTTATAAGAAAGATACACCATGTATCACGAAAACAGGCCATCTGGAAAAAATAAGTTCAATCTCCCTGATATTTGTCCTAAATAAAGACGTTACATAAATTACCTTAACATTTGCCGCAAAATATAATGCTTTTAAGCAAGTTGTGTGATCCAGTTCCAGTTTGTACCCAACTAAATGGAGAAGTGCAAAAGCGATTCACAGTTGAATGAATCATAAAACAAAAAAATGGTATTTGCATCACCTCCTTGGTAATGTTTGTTGCATATTAGTAGAGCTTATCAAGGGCTAGAAAGATTCTTGAGATCCCCAGCCTGTGCGTACCAACTTGGTATGATCTTCGAAAGATGTGGGTATAGATCCTTGTACGAATTTCTGATTGTCCCTTCAGCGACTCCAGTTGCAAGTGATACATCTGCCATACAAATTTTGTTAGTATTCAGAATTTCAGATATTCGAATGTGATGAACATTGTGAATCCAGAAATGTGCTTCTGCAAAGTGTGATAATAGTCCATAATAATCTAGCAAACTGTTAATCATAGTGATAAACGATAATACCATAATAATCCATGGTGTATAAAATGGCTAAGGTTTTAATTAACAACAATGTAGAATGAGCTGTTTACCTTTGAGGGGCTTTTTCTCTTCTGACAGTTGAGTGACAATATAAATAACAGCCGCTGCAATTGAAATGGGACTTCTCCTAAAATGGCATAAAAACAATAAGTTCATTAGCCAAAAAGGACTAGTTGACTTGAAATGCAGGAGGCATCATGTCAAAAACTCAACATAATATGATACTGAGAGTAGAACAAGCTGGAGTTTCACATAAAATATAATGCCATAGACTGAATAATCTAACCAGAACTTTCATATTAAAAGATTGAAAATCAAGAGCAGAGTGTTAGCACTCAGACTTGAACTCTGTTTTAACGAGAGATCTACGAACTGAAAACATCATATCTTTTCTAATGCATGGTAGGAAGCAAAATAAATAAAAAGACATGTAAAGAACAACAATACCTAATGTCAAATTCTTCTGACTTCTGCACAGCTTCTTGGGCAGCCTTCACAGTTTGATTCGCCATTCCAAGATTAGAACAAAAACGCCTCTGAAAGAAAAAAATATTAGATATTGCAACATGAACAACATTGTTACTTGTCTTTCAAATAAATCTCTTTTTTCATGAAAACCTTACCATGAAATCCCCAGCATGAATCGTTCCTATTTCAACTGACTGGCCCATCTCAAGCTCCAGCTGCTTAATGATGTATTCTTTTGCTCGGCCAATTTCCTTCTTTGTAGCCCCATTGGCAACAGAGCAAATTTCTAGTACAATCATAGTTTCACAAAAGCTCATTAGCAAAGATACCACTGAAAAAGACATTATGACTAAAACATTAAGCCGATCACATACCCTTTACAGTACGGGGCTTGTCCTCTTGACGACAAGCAATGTACAAACAAGCTGCTAGTATAGCATCTTGATTTCTCCCTCGGCTGGACTTTTGATCTTCAACCTTTTTAAAAATCTCATTTGCCCGATCCTGTTTGAAGCAGATTGTATCACAGTTATAAAAATATACAAGTAACGCAAAAAGGGCAGAGAAGATAAAAGAAATATGAAGCTAGCTAAGCTGGTTGATCCTTCCATTTCAAGTTTAAGAACTGTAAAAAATAATCGATTAATCGTGAATGATATAGACAGTATGAAAAGTTGGGAAATGATTACTAAGAAAACTAACCAACGAGAATAAGAATTGACATGTCAAAAGGATCACATAACAGATCTTTAACAATTAAAGAATAACACGCAAGTACTTCAAAGAAGGGGCTTTGATATGATCAAACATTCTTGAATATTTTGAATTGAATTCCCTATGGAATAAAAGGGTGAAGTACACAACTAACAAAGAGCAAGTTTTCCTGAGCATCAGGAAAAACCACTATGAACACTTGGGTTGGTGGTGGTTTATGTTCATAAAATGTCTTTTTATTCTCTTATGTCTAGGGAAAACATGTCTTTTATATGAATTTCACCTAAACAAAATGTAGTCCATCCAACTAAGAAATTATTTGTAAATACTGAACAATAGACATGTTAAACAGTTCCAAGATAGAAAATCATTGAGTGAGCCAACATAATTCTTATTATTTATCATTATTTTTTAATGGCAGTGACAGACTGTGAGTAGGTGTTGAACCCAGGGCTACCTGAACCCCTCAGAGAATCGCAATCCGGAACACACGCTCCTATTCGTGGTTCTCTGGAGTAACGATTCTCCCAGGTTCGCATGCTGATTCTCCATATTCAGCGAATTGGAGATAAAAAAGCCAAGTGAAGATAGGAACATCCGAACATTATTACTATCGTATTTATTAGTATTTATTGAAACAGATTACGGTAGTAATGCAAACATGATAAAACTGATGTAATGCGAACATGATAAACACACACACACACACACACACACACATTTGTTTCTTGTTATGCCATTAACAAATCATATGTAGATTTAGAAACCCTTTCCATCCAAAATTTAAGAAATGCAAAAGTCATTAACCACAAATTTCAAGACATGACAAATTCATGTCATCTAGAGTTCAGAACAGTGGCTTCATTAATGTAAATAGAAGATAGATATTGTACCTTTATTGTTGCAACAAGTCCCAGCCTGAAAAAGAATTAGCTACATCAGATGCTTTCTAACGTTTATTTATTACTTAACATACGGAAAGTCACAAATCGACTGGTGAGAACATACATAGAAAGACTGCAGCAATTCCAATTGGAGCACATATAATTTAATCCTAGCCAACATGAGTATCAAATAAAACATTTACTTATGTTTCTCCAAAGCTATCGGCATTGAATGCTCAAAATCTTCAACAATTAGACCGTATGTATACAATCCATGAGCTAACATAACCTATTCCTTATGCAAAGATTTACAGGTTGTAATTAGCTAAGACTAGTTTAACAGCACTCCTCATTAAAATGTAATTGCCACAGCAATTAAACTCAAAACATAAACAATAACAAAAACAAACCAATACATATACATATGATGTACACAATGCAGGTTGAAATTAATTCAATTCTAGTTCGACCAGATCATATATCACACAATTCACAGCCCAACAATCTAAAAAAGCACATCAAACTGATCATCAACAAAGAGAAAGAGAATGAATGAGCAAAATTGACCTATCAGACATAGTAGCAATATTCTTAAAAGCGACAATCAAGCCCCGATCCGGATTAGAGCTCCGATTCTGCCACCTCCCAAGGGAAGAGGAGAACAAATCGCTGCTACCTCCACCAGTCCCTTTGGAAATAACCGTGGATAGTCCTCCATCAGTGAGGAGCGGATTGGAAGGTCCACCAACACGATTGGGATCGTTATCACCGGATTCATTAGCGAATGTCCTCCATTCGGATGTCTCGTCGATGGAGTGAGATTCGAGGACCAAACCGCACTCGGAGCAGACGGTGTCGCCGGCGCCGTGGTCGAAAACCACCTCCGTTACGCGCTTGCAGTCACCGCAGTACACGTCCGCCATTGATGATGAATCGGAGGTGTTTGTTGTTTGTTGAGTTGGTGTTGTTTTATGCAGCGTACATATGGTGGTGGTGGTGGCTTTCTGTGGAGGGTTTGTGTTGTGGGTAGAGAGGTCATGAGGATTATGTGAAAATTGGGTATTTATATATATGCTTGCTCTCTCTTCTCTTCTCTTCTCTTCTCTCCTCTGCCTTTTTTTGGGGAAAAGTGACTACTGACTGACACTTGTGGATTCTCAATTTAATCCAATTCAATTCAAATCCACTTTTTTTGCGGATAAGCTGGATTAGCTTAGCTCTCTTCTTCTTTGCCTGCTTCTCCTTATTCACTTTTGTTTCTTTCGTTTCTGCTTATTTCGAGTTTATTAGACCAACAGCCACGTCATCATCATCCCTACCAAGCTACCTACGACTAGGAGTAGCATTCATTCCTGATTCTGAATATTCAATGCCTACGGGCCTGCAGTGCACAAACACTCATCGGAGGTGGGTTGCCTTGCATCGTGAATTTGGTGGTGTCATGAGTTATATATGTAGTATACATTTGATTTTTTAATTGACTTTATGTGTAGATTGAGTTAATGTTAATATTAGGAATTAAGTATAACAATATCTGATGATAAAGTACAAAAATATAAACCTAAAAATGAAATTAATGGGATTGAAAAAGAAAAAACGTGTAAAATCTAATGTGAAATAAAGAGTAGTATAAGTTGGTATTACAAATGATTTGTCGGTGCTGAGTTAATTTAATGGGTGATTTTGCTCGTTCTTTAGTTAATGTGAATAGTTCAATTGATTTGGCGAGATCACATTGATCAGTCACATACCTTTATTATTAGTATATTTTATGTTTACTTTAATAAGAGATGTATACTTATTTACAAATAAGTAAATTAATCTTTTTATAAGCTACTAAAAGTATGAAAGTAAAAGTTTTTTTTTCCTTAAAGCACAATAAAAAGGTAACAAATACTAAATGACATTTTAAAAGTTCATTATTATGTACAAAAGAGAGTTATTAGTGTATAATTTTATTTTATTTTATTTTTTTAATAGTAATTATCGCAAGGAGAGATTGCGAGTATGCTGCCATGAATGATATTTATCTCGTAGCAATACTATAAGTCTATAATACAACAATCAGTTATCTAACTAACTATAAATAAGAAAGTAAACTTACGGGTAAAAAGCATCTTGGTATGGTTAAAACAAATAAAATGAACTAAACTCTAACCCAACAACTCCCTCCACTAGCTACCCACGTCCACCATGTCTCCCCCACATAACCAAAGCGCTACCAGTTCCACACTTCCACCTCAAAACAAAAGACTCCAAATTTGGTTGAACCACACCAATCTTCAAGAGCACCATCATACTTAAAAACAATCGCTTCACACCGAAGCAAAAAAGCACCGACGCACCAAGGATGCCGGTCGAGATGGCATGATGAGTAAATGTAGGAACCGCAAGGTGCTTCGTGTACAAACGACAAATTTCTCCCATTTGAGAGTACAAATGGAGGTGAATGGTAAATAATAGGAGCACTAGAGGGGAACTGAAAAGGGTAGAGAGATAAAACTACCGCTGAATTGGGGTGGTTTATGAAAAACTCAAAAGAAAGGATTTACCACCATGTTATAGTCAGAGGTTGGATAAAAAGCAAACCAAACCATAGTGGTCGATGGGCGAAGATAAAGTGCATACAGAGATAAAAAAAATAAAAAATAAAAAATAAAAAATAAAAAAAATAAAAAACTCTCTCAAACACACATTGCAGGTGGGTTGGGCCTAATGAGATTTCGTCGTTCTGTGTCATGGATGCATTTGCACACGCCTGGCATCGTGAATTTTTTTGTGTCATGAGTTATTTGTACGTTACTATACGTTTGGTTTTTTAATTATTAACCTTTTTAAAGGTTTTGGTAAAATGCATGTGCAGATTGAGTTAATGTTAATGTGAGTTTACTTACAATCATAAGTGATATAGATTTTAGAAATGTGAACTATGAAATTAATGTTGTGTTTGTTTCCAACAAAAATAGAGGAAACGAAAATAATTATTAAGAGATAATTTAATATGTTCATGTGTTTGGTATATGTAGGTAGGTAAAATTAGGTAAATATAGGAAAATGTTGAAATTTGGTAAAAAAAAAAAGAAAAAACAAAAAACTATCAAATGTTAATGTTAACCAAGAAATCAACCAATATTTTAAAGAAAAAACAAAAACCTATCAAATGTTAATGTTAAGCAAGAAATCAACCAATATTTTGCTGAAAAATAATGTAAGTAAGGCTCTGTTTTATTCGTCTGAATAGAACTGAACTGGTCTGTATGGATCTGAATTGAACTGATTTGTAGTATAAAATACTATTAGGCAAATCTGAACTGAACTTAATGCATATGGACTGAACTGAACTGAACTGATCTGAATTGAACTTAAAATAATCAAATTTCAGATGAAAAGAACAAAGCCTAAGCAACCTGTATCAAATAATTATTAATAAAAAATAAGGAAAGTAAGTCAAAACAATAACATCGCTCGATGCTTCTATATATTTTGTGTGGACTCTTAACCACAGTGGATGAAGAATGTAATAATTCAAGATAGTAAGACTTTTATTCATAGTGTTAGGAACAATATGTAAATCTTAAATAAGTTCAGTTATATGAAGCAATTTGATTTAAAAAAAAAAAACTTTTGATTTTCCTGGAAACTTAGAATTACGCCAAACACAAGGAAAATGGAAAAATAATTTTATTTTTCCACAAAGTTTTCCCCTAGAATTTGATTGTCCTCCATTTGTTTTTCTTTCCCCTATTTTCATACAAACAAACACACCATAACAGGACAATTAAAAATGAAAAACGTGTGAAATTTAAGATTGATTTGTCAGTTTTGAGATAATATAAAGGCGGATATCATGATTTGAACCTTAATTGAGATAAGACAGTATATCCACTGAATTAAAGTATGAATTACTTTAGTCCCTTCTATATTATTTTATTAGAATATATAATATCCGGATATATTTTTATTTTGGAATCAAGTTATAATTACTTTTTTTTTTTTTAGAAGAAAACTGATTATATTGCATAACTTCAAATTACATTCGGAGAGTTAAAGGGCAAAGACGAAAAAGCAGAACTGTCATCAAAAATATCACGAGCTAAAAGATGAGCTAACTAATTACCAGACCGTCTAACAAATCAAAACGAAAAGGACTGAAAAAACAAAGCTAAAGTTGTAATGTCTTTGACTATTACCCCTGAAAAAGAGAAACAAATGAATGTACTTTGAAGATCTTGAATAATTCGCAAACAATCGCCTTCAAAATCAACTCCGTCAACTGTAAATCTTGAGCTAACACACACAGATTGAAATGCCGCCAGAGCTTCAACAATTTCAGGGCTTAACATATGCGGCTTCCACAATCGTTTCCAACGTATAACCTGTCCAAGATAGTTCCTGGCAACAATACACAGGCTTGCACCTGCACGCATGATATATTGTTCTTAAACTATATTTTAATAAACGGAGCTAGAGGTTAAGACGACCATACCAAAAATCAATTTAAATTTTTCGCTACAAATTCCATCCAAAATTAACTACTTCATTATTTAAATTTTTCGGTACTTCCTGTACTTTTTCTATTTCGCTACGAACTCTATCCAAAATTAAGTACGAGTACTTATTTAAATTTTTGGACTTTAAAAAAATCAATTCCAATTTCCAAGTTAAATCTAAAAAGAAAAAAGGAAAAGAAAAATTATGAAAAAGGAAAATCTGTGATGCTTACATCTCCGCCGTTAGATTTAGGGTTAGATCTGAAACCCTTATAAACAAGAGCCGCTCTTCCAATTTGCAAACTCTTTTGCCCCTTTTCAGTTCCACAACACAAGAAGAGACTCTTTTGCAGAGTAGGAGTGAAACTCGGCAAGATGGTTCAGAGGCTTACATATCGGAAGCGTCATAGCTATGCTACCAAATCCAACCAGCATAGGATTGTGAAAACTCCAGGTAATCATCCGTATACCCATTTCGATTTGAGTTTTTTTGACCTAGATTCGACTCAATTTGAGCTGTTTTGTTAATTTGCTCTGTTATTGTTTGTTATCAGGTGGAAAGCTTGTTTACCAGACAACCAAGAAGAGAGCTAGCGGGCCTAAATGTCCCGTTACTGGCAAGAGGATTCAAGGGGTAATTTGTTTTTACTAGCTTTTATTCAATTGCTTTCTTTCGAGTGGTTGAGCTGTTATGGAAATCGGTATGATCTGTGTGTGTTTTTGGAGCTGAATTGTGTTCTTGTTCTTAAATTTGACCTTTAGGTATTGTTAGCTGATTGATTCCAATTGCTGTAAAAATCTAAATTTGTAATGGGTCTCTGTCTTTTGCAATGTTGTGCATTCTGGAAAAAATGGTGTGGTTTTTTGGAGCTGAATTGAGTAATTATTTCCTGATTCCCAGCTGGGTTCATCTGTTGATTATTCGACTTGTTGAGGCGTAGCGTATAGTATGGTGTCTTGTATGGCATATAGTTTCATAAAAAAGAAAAGAAAAAATAAAACTTGCATGAATAATCCTGTGGAGATTACCCTTATATACTAGTTTTGGGGTCCTTTGCCTTGTAGATGAAAAGATATCTGTAGTTGTAGTTTGAGGACTTGCCTTCAAAATGAATATCAACAGTTTGTTTTGTCGTTATGGAACATTAGCTAGTTTTATGGATTAATAGTTAATACACTGGTTCTGGCTACTTGATGGTGTTTTGTTGATCTTATTTGTATTAGTCATATTCTGGAATTGTGTTCTTGAATTTATCCTTTAGGTATTGTTAGCTGATTTCAATTGGTGAAATCTTGGTATAAATGTATAGAAAATCTAGAGTTGTATTGGGTCTCTGTCTTTTGCAATGTTGTTCATTCTGGAGGTGTTTTAGGGCTGGATTGAGTAATTGTTATTCCCTGCTGGGTTAATCTGTTTTGATTAATTGACTAGTTTTCCCATATGATCGCTCTAATTTGTAATAGAGGTTTATTTATTTATTTTTTGGTTGTTGTTGTTGTGACAATGGCGTAGTATATAGTATGGTGGGTGTCTGGTTTCACATATTGTTTCTGTTAAGTTTCATAAAAAAAAAAAAAAACTTACATGAATAATCCTGTGTGGAGATTGCCCTTGTATACTAGTTTTGGGGTCCTTTGCCCTATAGTCATAGATGAAAAGATATCTGTAGTTGTATTGTAGTTTAAGGACTTGCTTCAAAATGAATATCTAACAGTTTGTTTTGTCATTATGGAACATTAGCTAGTTTTATTGATTAAAACACTGTTTCTGGCTACTTGATTGTGTTTTGTTTATCTTATTTGTACTAGTTCTGAAGTGCCCTAGTTGTATAAGTCAGGTTCTTTTGGTATGTAGATGAACAGATAGCTAAAACATTGTGTTAGTGGCAATACATCTATGAATTGTATATCATTTTGTGGTTTTGTATACCTCACTTGAAAAACAAAAGATATGTTTTCCTACATCAGCTGTTGCTTGCTTGATTCTACACTTCTTGCTAGGAGTACATCTCAAGATAATCTGCTAAAACCATGTTACATTGATGGTCACCATTGTTCTTAATGTAGCTCAAGTTTTGTTTGATCCTTATAAGACTGAAACTAGCCATGGCTATGCTATCTGGAAGTCTTTTCTTGTTAAGTAGCACAATAATGCCATAATTTTTTCCAATCATTTTCATGCTTTTGGCTTCTCATGCAGATTCCTCATTTGAGACCCACTGAATACAAGAGGTCTAGGTTGCCCAGAAGCCGCAGGACCGTTAACCGTCCTTATGGTGGTGTATTATCTGGTGGTGCTGTCAGAGAGAGGTTAGTTATTCTAGCAGTGAATTTGTTTGTTACCCCTTCTGTTTGGTGTTTTGTATTCCATCCGATAAATATACTGATCTGACCTTTCATCCGTTTACTAGGATTATCCGTGCCTTCCTGGTTGAAGAACAAAAGATTGTGAAGAAAGTTCTGAAGATCCAGAAGACCAAGGAAAAGCAAGCTGGCAAGAGCTAGACTTATTGGAGTCCTTGAACACATTTCAAATTTATGTTCTGCGTACTCAAAATTTTGCTATGATGATGATAGAGAGACATGGAATTCTGTTAAGAGACCTTGTGTTTTATTGAATTAGCTTCATGTGATCATGTCTATTTGTCGACTAAATATTATGATGGTTGCATTCATCTTACTGTGAATGTGTGCGGTTAAATCTTACTTCATTTAGCTTGTCATTGCTTGTACTGCCTCTGCGCTATGCAATTTTCCCATTTGTGCCATTCTTTGATCTTGTATGTTCTTAAGTTCACTTCTCTCACTGTGGGGTGACCTAAGAACATAAAAAGGAGCATTGATGATTGCCTTGTGGTTTGGTAATGCATGCACTGATGTTTCATTTCCTGTGAAATACGTAACTGAGCTTTGGAGAGAACTGTACCCCGCTTCTGTGTCCTGTTATAGTTAATATACTCCCTCCATCCCAGAACAGTTGCATCATTTTAATACGGAAAATTAATTACTCTGGAAAACTTGGAAAAATGAGAAAAATAAAATCAAAACAGAATTCACAAAATCTCCAATGTTTATCTTCATATTCCCTCCCGATCAAAATCTTTCCATCTATTTAGTCCTTATAAAACAAAATTATCTTCACAAAATTTTCATCTCCCCATCTAAGATTTATTAGAGACTTTGATGAATTTTTTTAGAATTTTATCTTTCTTCCAAAATTAATTTCTTAATGAGTTACGTCTTCACCAACATTATATACATATATCTCCGCTTGTATATAATTCTACACCGTTATACGTTGGACGGACGGTGTATATAATTCTACCCGTTTAATAATCAATGATAAATGAAAGTAGGTTAAGAAAAACAATTGAATCTAACGCTAGAAACCCCCATTTATTATTTCTCAATTCATTTCCCATCGACTGATCGACCACATATAGTAGAGAATATGGATTTATACTTGACTTTAATTTGTTGAATTGATCTGTTTGACCCTTTAATTTGTATACTTTTCTTAGCTAAGAAGTGTTCAATTGCTTCTCCTTTTCATACACTCATTCATCACTTCCAAAACTTTATGACCACTTTGCCGTAGCACCAAGTCAAAAGAATACTACGGACTTCAATACGTACATGTATGGAATTCTATTTGAGCGACCTAATGAAAAGTTCAATGCATGGTTCAAAAATTCAAAATTTATATGTTTTCCTATGTGTATAAAACATTTTACGTCGTAAACAATTCTGTATTTTTACTACAAAAAGGATTTTTATTAAAAGGTTAGTATGTAGAAACTTTCCCCGTACAAAATGATAAAATTACCTATAAAAAAATTATTTTAAGAATTTTTTTGGGACGAAAAATCCACCCTGCGACCCTGGACTCTCCCCGTACAAACTACGTACATGATCCACGTTAGACCAACATAAACTTTGTTTACTTTAGTGTAATGATTTTCCTAAATCGGGATAAATTTAAAGCCCTAGATTAGATAATAAATCGTTATTTAAAACTTAGAAGTACTACTGCTTTGTGCAAATGATAATTAAGTAATAAGCCATAAATGTAACTTTCGTTTTAAAAGTATTCTGACACATAAGCAGTAATATAATCGATCCACGAACATAGCTACATTCATATTCTCTTGCATAGACTAGTGGGCTTTGGACTGCTAAAACTTACTTTACACAATGTCACTCTTTTCTTCTTTATGCTCAATTATACTATAATTATCTAGTATGATTATCATTAAACAAAGACATAGCAGCATTATATTATTACTTAATTAATCATCCATTATGGAGATCGGAGATTCTTAAGATCGATATGGTAATTAAAGATAATACACTGTCTCAACATGGCTTTTGTCATCAAAACACCAAACTAAAAACTGTCATCGAAACTAAAACACCATTTGATGTACAATACAATCCAAATATTCGACTGTCCATTCTATATTCAAGTGAAGTGGGATGAGCTTTAACAATAATCAACTCCTTTAACAAGGGAAATGTTTTATTTTGGCTTTGTACCAAAAATACATGCATTCAAATCAAGATTGTTAAAAAAATATTTCAAATATGATACTAAAAATATTTCATTTACCTTTTACAATCTGTTTTTGGGTGAACAATTGCTCATTAAACAAAGGAAGTGCCAAATCTATGGAACATAATGTAGATTGACTATATCTTAAAATATAAAGCTTGAAGTTGAACATCAAAATCAAGCTTAGCAAATGGTGATCAGTACGTGTCATTATCATTAGCATGAGTTGAATTAGAGAACTATCACTATCTAAAACAAAATAAATTCGTAAGTATTATGGATTATAGCGAACATCTATTTTTATAGGTTGCGTACAAGGTTTTGTTGAATTAGAAACACAACATGACATGTGACATGTGCACAAAATGTGATGTCTATAGATAAGCCTAAAGTATGGATCGAGCCACCATGTTGGATAAGACTCGTATTGGGTAACGTTTCCACCTTGTGGCACATTACGTCATCTTCCAAACTTGAGACGGTCAAATTTCTATAGTATCCACATAATTAAATTGTAAAATTTGCAAAACCTATCTCTAGACTCTAATGTAGTGTCTCTTTGTAGGTTCGCTAGGACTATTAGTCTATTAAGTTAAGTAGTAGGCTATCATTTGGCTCGACTTGTAAGGTGTCAGACCATCTCCAGCATGGTCTGACCATCTGATGGCCAGACTGGCCAATCAGCTCCAGCAGGAGCTGATTGGCCAGTCTGGTCATATTTGCCCAGACCAGTCTGAGCGCCTTTTTCTTTTTTTTTAATTTTTTTTTATTTTTTTTTTCTTTTCTTTCTTCTTTGTATCTCATTTCCTTTTTTCTTTTGACTTTCCTTTTTCTTTTTTTTTTTCTTTCCTTCTTCTTTCCTTTAATTTCATTCTTCATTATTCTTATGTTTATTTATTTATTTTTTTTTTTGGAGTTTACTTTGCTTTAATTTAAACAAGTAAATAGTAGCAACTTTACTAATAATTATAATAAAATAAAACTTGAAAAAGAAAGAAATACACAATACAACTTATAAAAAAAATACAAACACAATTTAGCTATTTTCATGTAGTAGGCTATTTAATTTATGTCTCCGTAGAATTTAAAATATCGTTATTTTATTTTCAAGTAGTGTAACATTATTTATTAAGTATTGTATTTTTTTTCAATTATTATTGTAATTTTTATTATTATTTTCTAATTATTAAAAATGAAATGGGTAAAATAATGATGAGTTTATAAAAGAAATGAGAAAATGTATAAAGTGGTTTAAAAAGAAAGGAGAAAAGAAAAAGAAAATTGGGTTTGGTAGTTTTATTGTTGGAGATGAAGATAGTTTGAGTGGGTTTGAGAGAATAAAAAAGATTAAAATGTTAGTGGAATGCTGACGTGGCAGGAGAGAGAGGGTTTGAGAGGGTATGAGTGTTGGAGATGGTCTTGTAACTTGAAACTGATCTTGTATATTGAGAGTATTTCATACCCTCTATAATCAAATTTATGATCTATTAATAAAAAATTTGTCTATTCAAAAAGAAAAGATCAAAGTGTAAAATTGAAATAAATTTCCCTAATTAGGAATATTACTGCATTACTGTTAAAAGGAAAATTCCAACAAGAATCCCACTAAGAAAGTCTTGGTTAATTAATTTTATTACTATAAATAAATCTCTTCACGTGATTATACTATATGATATAATTGTACGTCATTATGAGTATTCTTTTTGTGTAGCCGCGGAAAGATTAGGCTTAACATTTAAAGTAATTAGCACAGCAAATTGTGTGAAGGATAATAGCTGTCTTTTAACAACGGCCAATCATACTATTTGATTCTCAGCAAACCAACAACATAGTACTCTCGTCTCGACGCGTTACAAGTTAGAACAGCCATTGTTACATACTACTACTACATCTACATGGTACATCAATTTGATCATCCATTGACCGCCAAAACAAGTGGTCTCATTTTCTTCTACCACTAGTTATTATCTGGCATACAAGGTAAGTATATATTTGTGCTACTAGGTTGTATGGAAACGGATATACATATATACGATTTGTAACGTATATATGTACATTACACATTTATTAAGTTAATAAATGTTTTGACAAAAAAGAAAGTTGAGAAATGGTTATCTTTCTTCGTAGGAAACTCACCTCGCTTAGATTGTCGACAAAATGTTATAATGACTAAAACTTACGGAAACATAAAGGTGATACAATTGTGCCTTCATAAAAATTGGAGATTTTTCTCAATACTACGCTCTGTTTTTTTTCTCCGTACAATTAGATGATAGACTAATCGGTTAAGTAGTTGAAATTGAAATTATATCAGTGTATAATTGAAGTGTTTAAGATCTACTTCATGAGCTAGCTGATTTGCTAATGTAAAACATGTTTATTAGCAAAACGAACCAATAATACATGCTAGTTGATTGACTATTTTACATAAAACAGGGAGTATCAATAACACATTATTCCTTCAATTAACTAATTTCAATCTTAACATACATGTCCGTGTCCAAGTTCAATTCTGTCATAACCAACTTCGATCTATATCATGTACATACGAAACATGTATGCGAGACACATAAGAAAAAGATGAAAACAAAAGGTGGAGAGTCTACATCCTACATTTCAAGTGATTTTTTTTTTCAGTTTCGCCATGTTGATTGCGGTGTTAGTATGTATGACGACAAAAGTAAAGCTCAAATCCTCATTCCTCAAATAGGTGCCGGATGTCCTGAAAAAGTATTCGATGAACGTCTACCTGCGGGAGTGGTGGAGACAATTAATCAATACACTTATGAATTATTAATTGTATGATGAACCGAATATTACAAAAATAATCAAGAATCTTCACAAAATTTCGGCTCATAATTCAAGTTTTTATAATACCATAGCTCAATCAAATTAACCATGGCAACAAGAGGAGAAGCATAATGAAGCAACTATCATTTTCTCACCCTTTATAATAATAATAAAATAATAGCTACTAGAATTTACAAATATAGAGAAAATAAAAGAAAGCCTACTTGTCTTTATGTTATTTATATTAGTTTTTCAGAATATAAACAGAATCTCTCTCTTACTCTGTTCCCAAGAATAAACAGAGAGAAGCCACCCCAGAAAGCACAAACACCTTCCCTTCAAGTAAACCAGATACACACCCCATAACCCATCTCCCCATACCTCTAAAGCCCTCTCATCTTTACTTCTTTACAACCCATCTTGCTATATATCTCTGCAAACCCACTTTTCTCCATCGCTCTGTTTCTCTGAAACTTTTTGAGTTTGCAAAAAAAAAAGGAAACAAAAAATGGTGAAGTACCAACGGAAAAATTTGTATAACTTGACAAAGAGAGGCAAAGAGTATTTGGTTGGTGAAGATGAAGAGTCATGCTTGGAGTCTTTGGGTTTAATCCATGGGAAATCTGGGTTCACCTACAAGGCGGCAAAACCTAAGCTTTTGTTCCTTATTTTCCTCTCTTTCGTTTCTTGCAGCTTGGTTTTGGCTTTCCAGTTGTTCTCTTCTGTTTCTTTGCTTCGTAAGTGTTTTTTCCCTCTTGGGTTTTTCCAAAAATGTTATCTTTTGGTTTTCT
The DNA here is from genome assembly GCA_028274465.1 of Plantago ovata. Classification (NCBI taxonomy): domain Eukaryota; kingdom Viridiplantae; phylum Streptophyta; class Magnoliopsida; order Lamiales; family Plantaginaceae; genus Plantago; species Plantago ovata. The sequence continues at coordinate 40,242,073 of CM051455.1, read as the reverse complement.
TGGCTTATGGGTGCTTACTGTTTTGTTGTTGCTGTTTATTTTGCAGATTCATTTGGATTCAGTAGAGGTGCCCTAGATTCCCAGATTTGTTCATCTGTTGCTAATGGTGAGTTTTTGGCCTATTAGTTCTTGCTCTATGTTTCTATTTGGGAAATAAGCTTTCTTTCCTTTGGTGAACTGTTATATTAGAGCTAGAGATATAATCTTTGCTGTGTACTTACTTTTCTTTGTATCTGTAGAATATAACTATGATGTCGATTGATTGCTTTATGTGAACTTTGAGATGGTTGTTTTCTATTTGACAAATACTATGTTATGTTTATGGACTTGTGGGGCATGACATGAGGTCTATTTAGAGTTGCTGGTTTTGCATTTCATACCTAATCTTGATAGAAAATCAAGCATGGGGTTGAGTTCTGATATGGGTGGATAATACTGTTGTAGGTACTATATGTTGCGAAAGGAATAGCATTCGGGCCGATATATGTGTTATGAAAGGGAATGTGAGGACTCATTCGCCTTCATCGTCTATCTTTCTGTACCATGGTGATGTTTCGATTGATCAAGCTGAAGGCGAAAGTGAAAATGTGGCTGTAATCCAGCACGAGAAGATTAGGCCGTACACTCGAAAATGGGAAGCTGATGTTATGGCAACGATTGATGAACTAAACCTTGTTTCGAGAAAGGATTCGGGTGCTGATCATAGGTGTGATGTCCAACATGATGTCCCGGCTGTGTTCTTCTCCACGGGAGGCTATACGGGTAACCTATATCATGAATTCAACGATGGGATTTTGCCTTTATACATCACCTCTCAACAGTTGAACAAAAAGGTTGTTTTTGTCATACTTGAGTATCATAATTGGTGGATCATGAAGTATGGTGACATATTGTCGCAACTCTCCGACTTTCCTGCTATTGATTTTAGTAAGGACAAGAGGATCCATTGCTTTCCCGAAGCCATAGTCGGGTTAAGAATTCATGACGAGCTTACAATCAACCCCTCTCTTGTGGAAAACAACAAGACCATAGTTGATTTTCATGATGTGTTAGACCGCTCATATTGGCCTCGTATCTCGAGCCTTATTCAAGATGAAGAGCGTGAGAAATCTGCAGCTTCACCTTCCTTTAATCCCCTGGTGATGAAAAAGGAAGAAAATAGGCCGATTAGGCCAAAACTAGTTATTGTGTCCAGAAATGGTTCAAGAGCAATTACTAATGAGGATTTGTTGGTGAAAGTGGCAGAGGACATTGGATTTGAGGTTGAAGTCTTGAAGCCCGAAAGAACTACTGAGCTAGCGAAAATCTACAGGGTATTGAACTCTAGTGATGTTATGGTTGGTGTTCATGGTGCTGCCATGACACATTTCCTCTTCACCAATCCAGGTTCTGTTTTCATCCAAGTCGTGCCCTTAGGTACAGATTGGGCAGCTGAGACTTACTATGGTGAACCAGCAAGAAGACTTGGTCTGAAGTACATTGGGTACAAGATTCTACCAAGAGAGAGCTCACTGTACAATGATTATGAGAAAAACGACCCTATTTTGGTTGATCCGGAAAGTGTGAACAGCAAGGGATGGGAATTTACGAAGAAAATCTATCTTGATCGGCAGATGGTGAAGTTGGACATCAGAAGGTTTCAGAAACGCTTGCTTCGTGCTTACTACTACACCATTGCCAAGAAGAACGGGCGCGTAAGGGGTACAATGCGTTCTCTTTCATTTTGAAGTCTGTTATTTTTAGATTAGTCTTATGTAAATCAGTAACAACAGGAATGAAATGTTTGTAGACTGTAGTCTTGTAGAAGGTAGTCTTTTTTCATAGTGTTATATCATAAAACTGCAAATCAATGAACTTTTTTTTGGTACCTATATCATAAAAAATACATGTTGAAAGATTCAAATCTAGTTGGTGAACTGGCCTTGGTGATGTTTTGGTGAGGTCATTTGAGATCTTGGATTTAATTTTGGTAAGTTTATAAAGAAATTTCTAAATGTTTTCATACACTTTTGCTAAAGAAAAGGGCATGTTACTTGTCTTCATTAATTAGGGCATATGCTTGTAAATTGTAATAGACCGTTGGCATCGAACACTTGATTATTTTTGTACCTTCCCACTAGATTCAATCTTATGATTTTTTTAGTTTACTTTTCTGAGGAAATCTTTATATAGTTTCTGATTGGGTCAAAGTCATCTGTATCCTACTAAGGCGGTCTAATCTTTTATTGGCATTATTATTTTCATTGCTTGCCAAGATAGTGGGATTTTTATCAGAAGAGGAAGAGTATCCAATGTGCCATGTTCTATATTATTAGCTAGTACTTGTTTGTTTCCATAGAAGATGAAAATTAAGATCAAATTGTTTTTGGAAATGAGAAATATATTCAAGATATAGAATGATGTTTAAGTGGTGAAGGAGTTTGAATTTCGTATAATTGTTCTCCGGGACTGAGGAAATACGTAATAATTTTTAGATGCTTATAAATTTCTTAAACAAGATCTCGAATTCGGACATGTGGTGCAGAAGATAAAACCACCCTATGAGGTGCTTTTCTAGATGCTGGTTGAGCTACTTACATTAAGATAAGCAAACACCCCATATGTTTTGTTTCAGAGGGCATTGATTGGTGATAATTCAGCAGCCCTTAGATTCTTTATGCCAACTCTGTCCTTGGACATGTGATCTTTGAAAAAAGTTCACTTTCTATATGCCTGTGAACACAAACTTATCCAGAATGAATCACATGGCAGAACCAATTATTAATCAGAAGAATTACAGGGATCCAATCACTTTACTCATGTTTCTCAGTTGTCTGTACAGAAATGACTCGGAGACTTAGGAAACATGTCTACATTGCAAAAAGTTAGTCCTAAAGGAACTGAACTACTGAAGATCTCAGTGGTGTTTGTAATTTGTATGCTTTGAGTTGAAGCATAACTAACTTGTTCCAACTGTCCTAACTGAATCTCATGCCATTGTATCGATAACTTTCCCGATGCATGAACTTGATTTGGCCGCATCGTGGCATTCATTCAACTGGCCTAACAGAATCTAAAGCCATCGCGTTGATAACTTTCCTGAAGCACGAACTTGAGGTGGAGGTGTCAACTTTCCTGATGCACGAATTTGGGGCGGCGGCGTCCTGGCATTCCTATTCACATCCACATCTTGACAAAACAACAAAGTAGAGATGTATAAATAACAAGTTCTTCATTAGACCATATAACTAACTTAAGCTGATGCAATTGTGACCAAGTTTCAAAACATGTTTTATGAATGTAGCTCGTTTTCGGAAATGAAACTTACAGGAATCAGTTGGAGTCCCTCCAAGCGAGGAACGCCTGGACTTTTCTGGTTGTATACTGGTCAGTGATTGTCTCCTCAAAGCCCTTGCATTCGATGGAACCGGTGATTTTGGTTCTTGTAAGATCCTTGTGCTATTGAATGATGCCTTAACATCACTTGGTTTCTGTTGGTTCCTGTGTTGGCGTCAAAATACAAGGGTCATTTCTCAGCATCGAAGTTCATTCGCTAGCTAGAAAGCTTTTCGCTTTCCTGTAACATGAAACTTGTGATTGAGCAGGAACATATTAAACTACCTTTTGTCTGAGCCATGAATGAATTTCCCAATTGTCCGAAGAGATTTCTTTATCTGGGATGTCTTTCCCTGGGTTGCAGAAGGCCCTTGAGTGGAACAAGGTGTCTGTGTTTCTGAAGAGATGTTACGACGCTCACTAAGCACCAGTTTTGGAACCTCAGCAGGCAACTTTATCTTTGGCTCTGGGGTTGTCTGTACTTGGAATGACAGAGACTTCGCTGATGTATCAATTTTTACCCTCGGGCTTTTGATGCCTGCAACAGATGATGGACTCTTAGGAGGAACTCTAGCAACCTTCACTGATGTATCAATTCTTGCAATTGTACTTCTGATGGCTGTGCTAGTTGGACTCTTTATGGGAACAACTCCTGGTCCTTCGAGACTTAATCTTCGAGAACGAGGTTTCACAATAGGAGTCTTGGGCCCCCGTTTCTCGTCAGCATTGACTGATCTGTACAGTGGCATGGTGGTTCCGTTTTCGATACTTAGCCTTCTGGTACGAGGAGGCGTTCTTTCAGTCACCTGCTTCGGTTTTCCAAATGGTGTTTTTGCTTCCTTGCAAGCCAACGCCTTCTTGAGGCTTGCTATCTGTACAAGTTTCAAGGAATTTTGTTCTGATGTTTAGTTACCTAGAAGAACAGGACAATTCCACATCAAAAGAAAGTAGAATGCGGAAGTCTACCTGTGCTTGAAGCTCTAATACCTCAGCACTCTCTTTATTAGCATGAGCTGCACCTAGTTCTACAGTCGAGACCCTCTGAGCGAATTTCAACGTACTTATCGTCTCGTTAAAAGAATCTGCTTCAGGACTCACATGAGCAAACATCAAGGTTTTTGCATTGCCACCTGGCCAGATAAACTACAGTCAATACTAATATCATGCAGAACTCAACTTTGCAATGTTTCAGCTTGCACAAGTATTGATACCTAAAGAGTGCTGCAGAAGCAATGTGAGCTTGCTGTTTCTGTAGGGTATATGAGCGTTTTTCTGCGCCAAAGCTGAAATAACGTCTCCCAAACAAGCGAGAGATTTATTTATGTACTGTGCTTCTTTGAGTCCTTCTCCACTAACTTCCGACTTGTCAACTCGTTCACTACCAGCAAGATCGACCAAATGGAGGCAGCTAGAAAGCATGCTTCCCGATACATCTTCACCTCGCACGTGCACGGTCAATATACTGCTCAAAAGGTCTATTTTATCAGTATGATGCAGTTTTAGGATCATGATAAATGGATGGTATCTAAGTTTTAATAAAATACACAAACCTGTGTGAACGGCTGCTTCGAGCATTTATTGCAGTGGAACCAGACGCACGGTTAACTTCACCATGTTTCATCAGGTTCATTACATCAGTGGTAGACTTCACTGGACGCAATGTAGCACCCGGAAGAGTCAAACTGTTTTCACTGGCGCAACTCCGAATCTCCAGCTTAGTGGAGGCTGAATCATATGCAAGAAGATCACGAACTTGTTCGTTGTATATCTCAACCATTTGCACTTGGATTTCATACTTTATTATGTCCTCTCTTTGGTGAGAGAGCTCAAACAGATCTGTGAGAGCCAAATAACTGATCCCCGACTCTGTAGCTGATCCACCAGGAGGACCGCACTATCAACGTAAAATTGTTATGTTAGCAAGTGGCATATATATCATAGTAGCCAGCACTTTAACAGGAAAGCACAGATGGTAGTACAACATTAAGGAACCTCACCATAGTATGTGTCTTGCCGGATCCAGTTTGACCGTAAGCAAATATGCAAACGTTGTAACCATCCATAACTGATCTAATAAGGGGCTGAGTGTCTCTGAACACCTCATCTGAAAGATAGGCCAAATTATCAACAGATACATTCTCTAAGATCACTTTGTTTCAACACATTATTCGGAGCATTGATTACCTTGAGTGGCTGTTGGACCAAACACACGATTAAACTGAAAAAGCTTTTGTCCATCTCTTTGGGGTTTCAAAGGGTCTGATACCATCAAAGAACCATCTTTTCCGATAAAATCGATGGCATTTGGAACTGCATTGTTATAGGCAGGTCTAATTCTACAGAACACTCGAATATTTCCTGGAAAAGATTTGTTAAATTTAATCAAAATTGGAGATTGGTTCACACGTTATTCAAACAAAAAATGAAGGTAAACATGACATGGACTACTAAACAAACAAAGATGTTACCAATTATCTACTAACCTTTCAGATCCTGAACCATGTTGTACAGACTCCTGTTCTCTTGTACCACCTTATGATAGCCACTAGCTGCATCGGACATCTCTAGAATTTGATCCCCTGGAAAATGTAAGAAAGATGGCGTTGGAATCATATATGCTAAAAACAGTAATTTTACATCCGATGGTAAGGGAACCATTGAACCTATCCTCATAAGCTAATGGTGTACCAAACCATGCTCATTATATAAAATTGAACTGGCTGAGCATGAAAGCGACAATCAGATTTGTCGAGTAAAAACATACCGAGATGTTTCAGATCACTTTGAAACTGACACTGCAGATTCTCAAACTCTTTCTTTGAACTAGATAACAATTGTTTAATGTTCTGCAAACAGAAATGGGATTCAGAACTTAACATATAATAGTGAATAATAACTATGCGCGAAATGTCCTAGATATAAGTTGTAAAGAATACTCGTAAGCTCAAGGAAAAAACACACTAAATTGTGGTAAGAAACTTTACAGTACTTGATATGGATCGAAATACAAAATTACAAATGGAAGAAAGCACAAAAAGCTTACAGAGAGTTCCCTTTCTTGGTGCTCAACCAGACTCCAGTGATTGCATTTACCCTTTCCCAGGCAAGCTCTGCAACACTATTGACCAAATAATTTTTCTATGTTAGAACGAAATGAGAACCAGAAAGGATATTGCATGAACACATGGGATCAACTTGGATAGATGATACTTTTCTTCTAATTAATTCCCTTAAAGAAATATTGTTACATATTCATTTTAAATTTGTAGAAAGACGCCTGCAAGCTGAACCACATATGGTCTAATCTTTGTCCAGTTTAAGTAAATTGCCAGTGCTCTTAAGAAAATTTACCTTGTCTTCTCCTTTATTTGGCAAAGCTGCAGGAGTCTTTTTCGCGGAACTCACAGGTGAATGACTTTTTTCTCTTATATAGTCCAGTATACTTGATTTCATCTGGATGTAAATAATGTACAACTCAAATAAGTAATATCTAAGAATGTTGGAATAAAATTTTATGTTTTTAGGTGCTAATCTGGTGAACAGCAACCCTGATTCAAATTGGACAGGAAAAAAAAAAAAGAAAAATGAAAAAGGATATACACCTCTGGGAACATTGTCTGAATTTGTTCATCTAAACAATTTGACAGAATCTTGCTGAAGAATTTCACTGAATCCTGGTAAACAGGATGTTGTACAAACATGAGAACAATGTGGAAATATAAAACAGATTAATCCAAGGAATAAGTATTGGTGTACACACCATTCTTCCACTATGATAGCTAGCAAACAAGTTGCTGTCCATGTTCTCCTTGGAGTCCACCATTTGTTCAGCAAGAGCCTTGACAATTTTATCTGTAGAATTTACAAACCTTTATGAGTAAATAAACAGGCTGATGTATTACGTGTGACAGGAATGATTCTATATCTCTACAAGTAAAAGAAATTTCTACGTTTTAGTTAAGTACCTTCAAGACTCCTCATCTTGTCAGCTGATGGTGTTGATTCATTGCTGCTTACCGACATGTCTAATTGTCTGCGGCTATTAGAACTAACAGTTTCAGTTATAGTATGCACCTGATTCCTACCAACAGAATGCAGCGGTGACCTTGGTGGTTTAAACGGTCCATTACCACCCGTCAGTTGCTTCCACTCATGGTAAGCCTTAAGAGCCAAGATGCAATCGACAACTTTACTTGATGACCCCTCCTTCAAGTTTTCCTGTTTATGCAAAACAAACTGGCTTGTAAGGTTAACATATCTATGTGCACAGTAGTTGATAGGGTGGCATAGTACTTACCCTTTCAAAGACAGAAGCTTCGAATACTGGAAGCTTCAGTTCTTCTGCAGCTGCTAAGAAGTTCCGGATGTTCTCAAAATACTGATAAGCTGGCAAGGGTTGGCAATCCCATGGGAGTGTATATGATGGTGCATTGATCTCTACGACCTAATAAATCATTGTAAAAGAAAAGAAAATGATGCATTAGCCATTGATGACGATCATTTACCTATAAACACAAGCCATCAGATTCTAAATTACCTTCTGAACTGAACCTGGTTGGATTTTATTTATCATGTTACAGAGCAGTATGCCATTCCTTAAGCATGAAATGAATTCTTGCTCTGATGGCTGACTTGGTATACCCAGTGGCCCAACAAGGTAATCTAGCCAATAAACGGCTTGGAATCGTCTCAGAGCTATTGCAACAAAAGACACAATTACTCTTCAAATATAAAAACTAGGCAATCTAGGTAAAACGTAAAACATAATGGTATCAACTTCCAAGTTGGTGGATATAATCTATCTAGGCAATCAACCACTTGATATAGTGATATGAGTTCAATAAAAGATCATGAATCGGAAAAAAAAAGGCATTTATTCTCCGAATCTCTGTCACTAGTCAAATTAAAAGTACACTAAACTACAACATTCCAAGTGGCCCCAGAGTAATCTAGGTACAAGACAGCTTGATATGCTCCACAAGCTTAGCTACTACCCACGACCCAAATATTCAACTAACTTAAGAGAGATAATTACAACTACAGTAACCTTTGTGAAATCACAAGAACACGAAAACGACAAAGTAGCAAAATCCCAAGTGGCCCCCCCCAATGCAATCTAGAGGCACAAGATAGATTGAATGCTTGAATGCAATCTGCCAACTCAGTTGGCACTAAAAAATTCTCAACTTACAGAGATTACACAGATATGCGACATAGAGTGACAAAAGCAAGACCCTGAATCTTGCTAGTCAAATCACAAGATCACGAAAACGAACACAAATACGACAACGTTCCATATGGTCCTATGTAATCTATGCGTAATACAGCTTGATATTATCCTCTACAAACTTAGTCACCGCTCAAATTTTCATCTAGAACTTTAACAGAAACAGCACCAATAGGCCTAATACAATTCACAACTCTTTAACAGATTCTGCCTAAAACAAGAAATGAAACTCCGATCATAAAAACTCAGTCATCTCACTAACAGGACTGAACATTAACCAACAAACACGGAAATACACAACACATGAACAAAATTCATTTCACGTAAATGCACGATTTTATCGAGAATCACGAAGAATTAAATCAAATTGAGAAAAGGGAATTAAATTAAATTAAGTAACAGCTAACCAGCTTCTTCAGCTCTTCTCCACGCCAAATCTCTCCCTCTACTCGTAAAATTCTCCATCACAACTGTAAAACCCCAAGAAAATCAAAACCCACCAACAATCTCATTAATTTCGAACTTCAATCACGTATTCTCAACTTCAACTTCATGAATTAAGAAAATCCAAGAACGCACCTCGAAGATTTCTTTCCAACAACAAGAGTTAAACAGCGCAGAGAAATTCAATTCAATTCAATTCGAAACCCTAAAATATTCCCAAAATGAATAAAGATTTGGGGAATTAATGTTGATTTGTATGTTTTGATCAGAGTTGAAGTGATTAACTCCGTTAATTATGAAAGGTTTCTTTTCTTGGCAAGGATGATAAGTAGAGTAGTATATATTTGGCTCGGATAATACCGAACCTAAGGCTCCGAAATGTACCGTTACTTGTGCTGGATTTGAATTCGAATTTTGTTGGTATTGTTGATCTGGACCGTTGATTTGTGTAAGATGGGGGGAAGGTAGTCGTTGGATTTTGTGGGAAATCAATTTTTATGTGGGCTTATGGATTATTGGGCTTTCAATTTTACTAGGATTTGGGGATTGATTAGAGCTGTACCCCCACTTCTGTGGGTGATTTAGAATTTGCGGAAACCCGAGTTATATATATCATCGGGTTTGATGAATGAATTTTGTGAATGTGGAATTGTTGTTCCCCATTGAAACTTGTAAGTATAATTTTTATACTGTGAATAAAAAGTTGTAAAAAAAAAAAAAATAATAAAAATAAAATAATAATAATAACTACTTTCATCTAATTTTACTTAATGATAAAATTAGCATTTATAAAATTAAGTATACCATTTTATTATCACAAGTGTCAGGTGGTCTTCCTAAAAACAACGGGACCTTGATTGTTCCTGCGTTGTTCACTTTCAGCTATGTCTCTCCTCATTCAGTTGCTTCCATACAGCTTCCATCACCAATACCACTATACTCGAAGTCTCGAACACTTCGACACTTTTGTTTGACTTTCTCACCTATACGGCCATACCACATTCTACACCAAGTTTTATGGTCTGAAAATGTCCCAAAAGGCGTTAGATAAGCTCCACGCTCCTTTCAGAGCTTTCACCACGTTGCCACGTCTCCTACGATGGTCACATGCGCCTCCATGCGCTCCTGAAGCAATGCACGCGTGCGCCTTAGGTGGTCTGCACGCGCTTTTACGTGCTATGGTCTTGCTACACACGCGCTTCAAAGCGCTGCCCTTCAAGTCGCTAGTCTGATCCCCTGGTTTATCTGACCCAATTCAGGTATTGGTTTGATCTATTTTATCCCGGTTCCTAGTTCAACCGGCGAACAATCTCCTTCCTTACTATGACACCCGTTCAACTATCCCCACCGCTGCCAAACTCTGGAAGCTACCACGGCTTCGTTTCTCGACATCTTATACACGTTCCAATTAGCCATTGATGAGTTGAAACTTTTAAAAACTTGCTTACGACTTCGTTCCTCAACCAAATTGGACGATTCTTTTGCCGTTGAGTCCGCATTGAGATCCTCTTTCACCCGTCATGACTCAATCATCAAATTAGAATGAAAATTTGAACATGCCTTAGGATTCAGGTTCGTTGTTGTAACGACCCGACCAATCCGGCCGGCGTGGTTACTCCTGGACGGACCCACACACGTCCCCACGGTATGATATTGTCCGCTTTGGGCCTGAGCCCGCACAGATTTGCTTTTGGAATCACCCAAAAGGCCTCATACCATGTGAGAGTGGTGGTCTAACATATATACCCTTTATTCCACTCACTCTTAAGCGATGTGGGATGCGGAGCATTACAAACTACCCCCCTTAAAGCCTCGACGTCCTCGTCGAGCGCCTTAAGTGGTGGGGGTGACAAACTGACAATAACCTTTATCAACCGTCCACCCGGTGCGGGCTTTGGGTTGATCTAGGCTCTGATACCATTTGTAACGACCCGACCAATCCGGCCGGCGTGGTTACTCCTAGACGGACCCACACACGTCCCCACGGTATGATATTGTCCGCTTTTGGCCTGAGCCCACACGGATTTGCTTTTGGAATCACCCAAAATGCCTCATACCATGTGAGAGTGGTGGTCTAACATATATACCATTTATTCCACTCACTCTTAAGCGATGTGGGGTGCGAGCATTACAGTTGTCATCGCCGTTCTTATCAATTGTGTCACCTTCGGACTTCTTAGGAACATATGCAACATATCCTTCACCTCCTCGATCATCTTCTCCAGGTGTTGGAGTCGTCCGTCGTTGCTTGCCGAAGCGTAATTGTGGATCTTCGATAACCTAGGCAATGATACCAAGTATGTGGATCTTGAGATTGACTCAAGATTGTGCTTCGGTACGTAATTTGCCATGGCATGCGTGAATTATGCTCCCCCCAAAGATATCTGAGACAGAAAAGGAAGATAATTCGTGTTCTTGCATAAACGGAACTACGATTCAGGGAAATCATCATGTCATGAAAGCGTAAATAATGGTTGTACGCCTCTACCCTGCGACATATATATAGCAGTTTTCGGGTAACAGTCTTTGGTAACTGGAACTGTAAACAAAAAAGAAATCTGAAAGAACTACGCGCCTTACTCTCCAAGGAATCTTTCGAAAACTCTAGATACTTCCCTATTCTATTTGCTTCCTGCTACTGGACTTGTTGACCCACAAGCTAACCACGAATTGGTGGTCCGTGCATGATGGTATCCCCACACACTATTGGTAAATTATATTGAAATACCAAATGTAAATTTTAAAATATTCGAATTCAATAAAAAATATACAACGTAGCATAAAATAAAAAACACACTAAATGAAATGAATTTTCTTTTTCTAAACAATTAAAACTATTGGAAACTTCACCACCCACCCCTATGATGACGTTGTCATATATGCTCGATCAAATATGGTTGCAACAATAAAACTCGAGTTGGATCAGTTTAAAACCAAGACTGATATTGAAAAGTAGATCGATGAATATTAGTACATTACTTATCAAATATTTTAATTGTATTTTCAAGTATTGTAATTTTTATGAAGTATTGAAATTTACATTCTCAAGTATTGTATTTTTATATTACTAAGTATTGAATTTTAAAAAATTTGTATTTCATAATTAATGATATCTAAATACTACTTAAGTACTTATGGAATAGGGATGGAATATGAAGTTTTAGAAGAAATATTTTACTTAAAAAGAATATAAGGATTTTTTTTAAGATACAATATAAGGATTTGAGCGTTTATTGGATGCCAGGGGCGTAACCACTACGACACCCTCTAATAGAGGAGGTGGGGTCTACACATAGGGCCCACACTTTCTATTAGAGGGTGTCGTAGTGGTGGGTGGTCTGCTACTTTCGGAAGTAGTATCTATTGATGGCTTTTTTGCTACTTCCGAATAATTCGAGGGACTTTTTTTGCACTTAATTTGTTGAAGATGATCTATTTGTAAAAAAAAAAAAAAAAAAAAAGAAAAAAGAAAATTCATCCTAGATATACAATAAGTTCAAGAGTGGAAATCCCACCACTTGCACCATATAGCAAACTATTTGTACTACTTTCGTATTTCCTTTATAATATTTTTCACTTTTCTCTCCATCATCTTTCTATTATAGGAATGTTAAGTAAATTGCTTTTTGCTTTGTAAAGAAGTTACCTATGCACCAAGAACTCTTCTCAATATATAGGCCACCACTAATCTTCATCACAAATATGGTATTGTTTCAATCCCTTCATCTACTTATATTCCAATTTTAGATACCCAAATAGAAATCAGTTATTTATAATTAATAATTATTGTGACCCGTAGGAATTTTAACTAGAAGTTCGATGGTTTGATTCGTATGCTGCAACATGCTCTGTTGTATGATATGCGTATCAGGTACATTCGGTGTTTTATTTGTTGCAATGTATAACAATAAAATCATCATGTCCAATACTCTTCTCGTCCAACTTAAATGGTAACGTATTTCATTTTAAAACGTTACATTAGAAATGGAACTCAATGACAATATTATACTATTACTAATTTTCTTTATCATACAAGAAAAAAAAGCATTTCTTACCCAACTTTTCTCACTCCAAGACTGCATATTAATTTTTCATTACTTACATACAGTACTACACTTATTTCAGTTTTATTATAGTTTATTCTATTTTGTAAAACGGTGAAAAGTCAATCATGTTACCATTGCAACAGGAGAGACTAGAGAGTATGAAGTAAAAGAAAAAAAAATCATTAGTTACTAAAATCATCGATTAAAGTCTACAACTTTAATACTTTTAAAACTTTTTCCTTGATTATTTACTTAATTAATTTTCATGCAATATATAACAAGAAGGGAAGCTACCAGTCTGAGTTTTACTTAAAGGTAAAGTTGTGTAAATCAAAGAGGTCAGTGGTAATTACCAGAAGAGGTAAATATTCCTCCATATAGTAAGACATCTCTACACCTTTCCACATTTCCTTTGATAATTATCAAAACCAGCTGTGCCTTATTTATTTTCACCCAAAATTAGTATGCATTGAATTATCAAAATATTTTCAAAGATAGTAAGTCTCAACTAAAAGGCAATTGCTATTACTAAATGTTGCAAGTTTTCCTTCCAATTTTCCTATTTCCATTTTTAGGAACAATTTCTTAATAATTGTGTCTACTTTATTACTTTCTTCAATGTTATATATAGACATATTTCACTAGCTAAGCATTATTACAAAATTGTGTGAAACAAGAAAAAAAGAAGAAAGGAATACTTGGAGGGAGCAAAAAAATTATGGGAAGGGGAAAGATAGAAATCAAGAAGATCGAGAATGTGAACAGCCGCCAGGTTACGTTTTCGAAACGTCGTGGAGGCTTGATGAAGAAGGCCAAGGAGCTGGCGGTGTTATGTGAGGCTGAGATTGCAGTTATCATTTATTCCGGCACCGGAAAGCTCTATGAGTTTGCCAGTTCTAGGTAATTAAACTTAGCTATAACTCTCTTTGTTATCTTTTTTATTACAATTTTATTTAATTGTTTTTATTCTTTTTACTACTGTTATGTTTATAGATGATGAAGTTAATTAAGTGGATGTGATGTTGTAAAGTGATTTGTAGTTTTACGAGAGAGAAACTGTTTAGGCTTAATTCTCTTATTTTTATTTATGTATGTGTAGAAGTCATAAGTCAGAACATATCTTAAAGACGAAATTTTATATTGTCGAGTTAGGGTTTATTTTTTCGAATGATGAGAAAATTGGTTTTCTCTTCTTATGCGATTTTGATATTAACAATGGTGTTGTGGAGCTTTGAGCAATTTAGCTAACTGTAGCTTACCTATATGACGATTTAATTTCTTGAAAACAAAAGGGGAAAGAAGAGTTTATTGGAATTGAACGGTTTCTAAATTGGCACTTAAAAATGAAAAATCTATAATTGAGTAAGTTGTTGAAACGAATTGGGCCCACCGGTTAGTTCTGGACTCAAATAGAATTGGGCTAGAATTTGTTTCTTTGTTTGGGCCCAATATCAGTGCAATTTTACAGGCCGGACGCGTTCAATTTCTGATTTTTATTTTCCAATTGGATACTTTCGTTTTCTTTAACATGTTCAAACTAACCACTCGCCACTTAGAGACCAGGTAGAAAATTATATTCACATAGCGACTTAAAATATGTTCTAGAGTGCAAATTTTGTTTAGGCTTTTCTTCTTTTTCTTCATTTTATTTTATTTTATTTTTCATCATCTATTTCTTACATTGTTTTCTCTGTTTTTGCAGCATGGCACAAATCCTAGCACGGTATGGTCGAAATAATGAAAAGTCCGAGCAGCAAACAGTTGAGGTAGTGGTCAATCAGGTAAACGATGAGTAATTTTAAAGATTTTAGTGGTTAATTAGTTGTAGGTTTGTAGCTATATAAGTGAAAGGAAAAATTACTTCCTACATTTTTATTTTCTTGATTTTGTTGGCCATGTAATTGAAATGCATCTTTACTTAAACTGACATGAATTCAACTTTCTTTTATCCAAATTATATTTTTTTTCCAGGACAAGTCGACGAATGAGATAAACGCCCTTAAGGACGAGCTCCAGAAACTCCACTTGATGACTCGGTATGCTACATATCTATTTATCTAATTAAAGTGATGTCGAACCAATAATTTTATCTATTTAGAGTGTTTTATGCGACTTTATCGAATACAAAGTTATCCCCAAACACAATCAACCTTATATTTTGTGTTGTGTTTCATTAATGTAGCCATATGATGGGCAAAGATCTGGAGAGCTTGAACTATAATCAACTGCAGAAGTTAGAGTACCAACTTGCTGATGGACTACTGTCTGTTAAGGACAGGAAGGTACTACAAGTCTACAACTTAGTTCCCATTTAGACCAATTTCAGATCCTCAGATTATTTAATAATATAAGTATGAACAATTTCAGGAGAAGGTTCTCCTGGAACAGCTTCAAGAGTCCAAATTGCAGGTACAATGTGATTTCTAATCCTTTAATTACCTTCTTTTTTCTCAAGTTTACAACACAAAATCCTGGATACGGAAACTGCCTCCAATAAGCTGTAATGTGACATCTCCTGTGTTATGCCTATTGCCTATGCATGATAAGTTGTCACGCTATTAGTATCTGTTTAGTAGTAAGACTAGTTGATAAAGTCATTTTCATTTTTGAAAGCTTTTGAAATTTATATCTTTATTATAGTAAAACTATACGATTTTCATTAAACAAGGTGTACAGTGTACTAAATGGTTAGCGACTACAAAAATATGATTTTCTTATTCCTTATTTAATGAAATCCATCTACAAATAGGAGAAGAAGATTGTGCAGCATAACGAGGCCTTGAGAGAAAAGGTAAGAAAAGCAAATCAAGACCACCTACTAAAGTGGATTAACTGAATCATCACACTTCTCATTATGACGCATGATTATCATCATATTTGCTAATCATTGTTAAACTCCTACTTTCAACTTAAACAATGTACACTAACCTTGATAATTAAATTACAGATTGATGAACTTCGGCTCCATGGGAGAATCAATAATGAAAATCATCTCCTTTTGAGCAACCAATCCGGTGTGTGTTCGGGTCCCTTGTACGAATCTCGTGTGGCTAAGGAAGGAACTTCTGATACCTTACTCCGTTTAGGGTAAGTCAACTTTCATACATCGCCCCGTATTTTAGTAGAGTAGTTTTATTTCACCGTGTGATATGTATACATACATGTACATTACTTACTACTACTATTTAAAAATTGGAGTTCGATTTTGTCGATTTTTCTCAAAAGTTTGTGTTAACTCTTTGTTGATTGAAAATTACAGATTCTCATCGACAGCGGATCAGAGTTTGAGGAGGAAAATCCCGAAAACGGAAACAAGCAATGGTGGAAATAGTCCAGTGATACTCGATTGATTGATGGTTAGCAAAGACTAAAGTTGCCTCCTATTGTGTATCCAACTTCAAATGAGCATTACTATATACGTAGTTTCCTTCAACTCATGATGATTGAATACTCTTGTGCTCTTTTCTCAATTTGTTTGCATAACCGTGTACTTATTATTAACATTGATGCTTTTGAATTTAGATATTACAACCAACAGTTGGATCCAAGATCCCTCATTAAACAACTTTATTTGTAGCTATTGAAATTTACATTTAACATAGGTCCCCCAAAAAAAAAAAAAAATTTTAAAAATTGTACGTTTGTGCGATTCACCCCATAAGTTATTTAGTTGCAACTTGCCTTTAGAAATTTGTATCGTGCCTCCCTGAACTTTTGTATGCATGGATTGTTATTTTAGGAGCACACTCCAATATATTTAAAAGGTTTAGGAACAAATTGCAACCATCAAGCAAATCATACAAATAAACCTAAACATAAACAAATACGTAAGTGGCCATTCTCCAAATTTAGGTATCGAGCATTAATTTGTCTCACTGATATTGCAAACATACACATGTTACATCGCACTTAGCCGTACGCACATCATGTCAGAATAGAATAAATAGGAGTAAATATGTTTTTGGTGTGAGGTGCTCTTCTTCTTCTATGGTTTTCTTTTTCTTCTTTCCTTGTTATAAACACGTGCAATGCTGAAACGAGCTATTCTTCTCCGGTAAGACTTTATCCCTGGTAGTGATCACGCTCATGACACTAATCTTTCTACTTCCGAATGGTCACTTTTAACTTATAAATCACTTGACTTAATTAATTATTATGCAATTATATATGAGACGATATTATATAGGAGGTTATAATTTGGTCAGTGAGTTTACCGAGGGCGATACGATTAATCACGTCATTATATACGTGTGTCTGTAACATTAAAAATTTAGTAAAATACACTAAGTGACTTGACTTGACATGATTAAAGAAGAAGATAAACATTAGACGACCCCAATAATCATTTTGATCCTATGAGAAATCATCCATAACCTAACAATTGGTTTTGTTCTAACTATATATACCAAGAGTTACATTACTTTTTGACCTTTTATTCCAATTAGAAATAGAGTTGAGATAATTCCCTAGGTGTTAGGACTTAGGAAGATCTTGAACCTTAAACAACACTTTAAGGGTGGGTTGAATTCGATCTGAACTAAACGTTTTTTATTTAACTGATAGGAATCGTTCGTTGTTATGAGTATATGAAAGCTTTATATATAAGAATTCCATTTCATCATTATATGCATAAATATAAAAAAAATTAAAACACCCTATCAAGAAGTAATGGATCAACACATCCCTTGTAAATTTTTAAGAGATGTGAACCAGAAATGCAATTACTTTACCAATTAGATTAGGCAAGCTTAAACAAAGAGAAAAAGAAAATGGAAGAAAAAAAAAAAGAAGGCTTGATACGTTTATTGTTGGCGGTTGATTTGGTAAATGGCGGCAACTGTTTATTGTTATCTTCGGGTCACTTTCATCATATGAAAATGAAAGGTAATACATGCAATTATTTACATTTAAATTCAAGCTAAGATATGCAGCCGCTATTTTTCTTCTAAATTAAAAATAAAAGTAGATTTAAACTCTGATAGGTGCCTATGCACCATAGAAATTCAACTCATCTAAAAATTCAAATTTCGAAAGGGTGTCAAATTAACCATTTACATTAATTTTTTAATATAAAATATAAAATTATTCATTTTAAATTTTGAGAGGGCGTCAAATTTAACCATTTATATTAATTTTTAATATAAAATATAAAATTGTTCATTTTAGATTAATTTCAAATTGGTGATACTTGTAAGACTTCCTATCAAATTGGTGAAACATCTAATTTTAGTAGTGATAAGGGCTAACTATGTTCCTAAATCTTCTCTAACAATAAATCCATTACTATATCACATATATTATATTCAATCAAATTTAAATTAAATTATATCAAGTATCACTCATCACATAATTGCATCTTACATGTTACAAACGTTGTGGGAGGGAGTCTGATGATACTTGAATTTTGGGGATTGGACATGATACTTGAAGACGTTTGCTTGATGCTTGTCAATTGGCAATGATACTTGTGATGTTGTTGATTATCACTAGTTGATGCTTGGAAGTTTAGTGTGTTAATACAAGTCGGTCGAAGAATGCTTGAGTTGGGGTCCAAAATTGAGATCCGGAGCTTGGGAAATTACATTTTTTTCTTAGGATTATAAAATCTAGTCAAAGGAGAGGATCGTGGCTAGGGTCATTAGAGATATGATGATGGTAAATAAAATGAATATTGAAACTAACCAAACTTAGGAATCTGATGCATGATAGATTTTAACAAAGTATAACTAAATAATATAAATAACTAAATTAGCTCCTTAAATTCGGCAATGTTAAATTAGTCAAGACAAATATAGACACTAATTTGATAGAAGTTTATCATGTATTACTAATTTGATAGAAACTATTAGGAACATCACCAATTTGTAATTCACCCTTTTAGTATGGACGGATCCCGAAATTCAATTTAAAAGGGGCGACATAGGTGAACGAATAGGTTAAGTTTTGTCGGGTTATGGAATGGCATAATTCAAAAGTTTGCTTGTACACCAAATGGTTGTGATATAAACCATACTATTATTTTTGATGTATAGTTTTTGTTACTACAGTTGTTATGCATTCTATACCGGGTGTAAATAAACTTTTTTTTTTTAGAAAGAATAATCGTATATTAATCATGATCAAAGTGATACATCTCAGGTTTCAAATGGCAAATTCGAGAAACCAGTACTATCCTCATTTACATTTTTTGCTAATTGATGGGCTACCTCATTACCCATTCTCCTAAC
Organism: Plantago ovata; assembly: GCA_028274465.1. Taxonomy (NCBI): domain Eukaryota; kingdom Viridiplantae; phylum Streptophyta; class Magnoliopsida; order Lamiales; family Plantaginaceae; genus Plantago; species Plantago ovata. Next base: position 40,222,814 of record CM051455.1, on the reverse strand, counting down.
ATACAAGAAAGTAATGGAACTAAAAGAGGCAGCTAAATGTCTAGTTTCAAGGATAATATTACCATTCAAGCCTAAAGGAGTCTCATAAACCTGGAGCTGCTTGATAACGTTGAGGCAGTCTCCTTCTATATCAACGCCGTCCAATTGTAGGTCCTTTGCAAACTGGACTGCGGCCCTGGCCCCCAGCGATTCGGCAACCTCCGGGTTATTGATATGGGGCAAAAACTGTCTATTCCATGCTATGATTCCTCCTCCATGATCTCTGGTTACAATACCCACACTGGAGCCATTCAACCGGCAATTAACACTTGCATCAAAATTTATCTTGAGCCTTCCAGCTTGTGGGGGACCCCACTGTGCCATACTTTCTGGTGGTCGTGGGTGTGCAAAAACATTTTGGGCAGCTTTATATCGCATCAGAAAATTATGTGCGAACTTCACACACTCCATTGCATCAAAGCACGGCGGCTCATGTACCTGCTTGTTGCGATTGCTCCAAAGTGCCCAGCAACGAATAAAGAATATGGCAAGTTCTTCCGGTGTTACTGCATCGCGCACTTCTTCAAACCAATCAGCAACTGCATCTGTCCGAGACATACTAAGCCGCTGAGGGAATAACGCTACAGCCCAGAACAGGCGGGCATAAGTGCAGTCCCTGAGTGTATGTAGCAGAAGTTCAGAACCTGTTTTGCATATTGGACATCTATCCTCAATCATAACTCCCCTCTTGTTCAGATTTGCAGTCACTGGTAGAGAGTTTCGGATGGCTCGCCAAACAAACACTTTAACCTTTGGTGGGATTTTGAGTTTCCAGATCCATTCCCAATTCACCCGCATCACCACACTACTGCTCCCCCGACGTTGCAACTGTTCATGTTTACGTAATTCACGTGCTAGATGGTAAGCAGAACTTACAGTGTAAAACCCATGCTTCGTTCCATTCCATACTCTTACATCTGGTAGACTAGTAGCAGGCAGTGGGATGCGGAGGATATCTGATGAGTCTTCTTCCCAAAACATCAAGTCAATCAGTTCTTCATTCCATCTACCATCCTGGACTAGATTAGCTACAGAAATATCACCCAGGTCATATAAGTCAGGGGTCCTTGGCTTCAAATTTCTCTCCCTAGGGATCCATGGATCCTTCCAAACGCTAATATGTGACCCATCACCTACTCTCCATCTAATTCCATGTCTAAGCAGTTTCACCGTCCCCCAAATGCTCTTCCATGTAAACGACGCATTACTTTTCAATGTAGCATCAAGAACATCCGAATTAGGGAAATATTTGGCTTTGAACACTCTACTAAGTAAAGAATTGGGATTATGAATTATTCTCCAAATTTGCTTCCCAAGCATCGCCATATTAAAAGAACGCAAATCTCTAAATCCCAAACCTCCATCTCTCTTCGAATCACAAAGATTGTCCCACTTTACCCAATGTATCTTTTTATCCTTTCCGTTGCCCCACCAAAAGCGTGCTATAATCGAGTCTATTTCTTGGAGGAGGTAGTCTGGTAGCTTGAAGCAGCTCATCACGTAAGTTGGGATGGCTTGGATAACTGCTTTGATAAGCACTTCCTTCCCCGCCTTGGAGAGAAACTTGCTGCCATATCCCTCAACTTTTTCCCACACCCTATCTCTCAACCACGCAAAAATCTCCTTCTTCGACCTTCCCATCACCGTCGGCAGGCCTAAATACTTCTCATGCTTCTCTACTACTCTTACCGTCAAACACCCCCTAATATCCTCAATCAAAGCTGGACTTGCATTCCTACTAAAAACAACCGTCGACTTCTCCAGATTTATTTCTTGGCCCGACGCAAGACTTTTTACCGGTAAAGTATATGTCCAATCTCAACCACCGCGGAAGTAGTGGCCTGACAGAATAAGAGAGTATCATCAGCAAACAATAAATGAGAGATCCTCGGTGCAGTTGGGGCAACAGCCACACCCCTCAGCACCTCCCTCTCCTCAGCATCACGTAGTAAAGCGCTAAAAGCCTCACTAACAAAAAGAAAAAGATAGGGTGACAAAGGATCCCCCTGACGGATCCCCCTCTCCGGCTGAATTGGGTCAAGCTGATCTCCATTAAGAAGGATGGAATAGGAGACAATACGCACGCTAACCATAATGAGGTCAATGAAACGAGCCTCAAAGCCTAGACACTCTAGCACTCGTTGCAAGAAATTCCATTCAACTCTATCATATGCTTTACTCATATCAAGTTTCAAAGCCATGAAAACATCTTTACCCTTGGTTTTTTGTTTTAAAAAATGATTGACTTCATAGGCTACAAGAACATTATCAGTTATTAACCGGGTGGGGACAAAAGCTGATTGGGTTTCTGTAATAATATCATTCATGTGAGGCTTCAGCCGGTTAGTAATTGCTTTAGAAGCAATTTTGAAAATCACATTGCTTAGGCTGATCGGGCGAAACTGAGTTATTTTCTCTGGTGTTTTGCATTTAGGGATAAGCACAACATGGGTAAAATTTAGCTTATAGTCCAGGCATCTATTGTTGAGAAAAGACAGAACACAATCAGTAACAGTACTTCCAAGAATATTCCAGAATTTCTGATAAAAAAGAGCTGGGAGACCATCAGGTCCTGGGGATTTGAGGGGATACATATCAAAAAGTGCGGACTTTACCTCGTCTAGTGTGAACACCCGGCTGAGCTCCTGGTTGATAGACTGATCCACTCGAGTACGTATAACTCTTGTCACATCCTCGATCTCAGCAGCTGATGGTTTTCTCGATGTGAATATTTTCTGGAAGTAAGAGTTCACTATATCAGCCATATATGTCATACCCTCGCATCTAACCCCATCATCATTCAGTAAACCAGAGATCTCATTTATCTTTGCCCTACGAGTAGCCTGTGAATGAAAGAACTTAGTATTTTTATCCCCATCCGCAAGCCAATGAGTTTTAGCTCTCTGCTGCCACATGAGCTCCTCTTTATCAAGTTCATTCTCCAGCTGCAACTTGAGATCTTGCGTGTAAGACATTAACTAATTTCTTTTTAACGGCTAAAAGGATTATTTTATTAATAAGAAAGTTTCCAAAATTTCTCATTCGAATTACTACAAAGTTCTCAACCCAACAAATATTATTTCCTACCCCACCAACTATCAACAAAGATGGTCTAAACTCTAAAGGCTTACAAGGAAATTTTGAAGATCACAAGCCACCAAAAATTTTGTCACAAGCCAAAAGCAACCAAGGAGCACCATGTGAAACAAGAGCCGAGAGCAAAGTAGAACCACCAAAATGCGTATGTGTAACCTAAAATATTGAAGATATGCAACTGCATATGTGTAAGCCAATTCAAAAGTATTTTTAGGGATTACTCCAAATTTGAGTTCCCCCGCCTCTCCCGCCACCTCCATCACCATGCATCTCCATCCTTCTTTCTACACTTTCCGATCAAAGTCCAAATGAAAGCTAGATGTTTCTAAATTTTGAATGATATATATGATCTTGTACTCTTGCTTTTTGGATGTTCTTATAAGGTCAATGTCTATAGGTACTAAAATTTGACACATTGTTTTATTAAATTTGTAGACTTCAATGCATAGCTAATATATGGTTTTAAGTTATAAATATTGAACAACACATTTGTTATGGCTCTTTCTCATCTCCATAACATCGGTCATGGTATTGACATCTCCCTTCACTTGCGTAAAAGAACAAATGAGAAGTAAAAAAAAATCTATTTTCAACCTCACAATAGAATTACTATAAAATATAGGTGAAAAGGGAAAATATCACCAATTATTCAAGATGACTTTTTTTTTCTTTCTGTTTTTGTTATTTATTTTATTTTTTTACTAAAACTTAGTCAAGATGATGAAATAATATGATGTGACCATGTTGTAAACAATTGCAATATAATTTAGTCTGAGAATAAAAATGAGAGTTTTATGATAGTGTGGTAATGGAAGATTCCACGTGGCATGATATGTAAATGGATCTAACTGTCAATTTGGGTTGGCCACCAATAGAATTGACTGTAGCCCATTAACCAACAACTGTTCTGCCTCCGGCCCAATTTTGTGACTGGTTATAATAATAATAATAATAATATTATAATAATAATAATAATTATTATTATTATTATTTATTTTTTTATAAGTGGAATTCAATAAATCAAAAATAACGAAAGTTTACATAAAATTATTATTATTATTATTTTTAGGATAATTTGCATCTACCCCTCTGCTAGTTTGATTAATAACATATCATACACTCTTAGTTGAACAAATACATGTAGCCCAATGTTAGACAAAAACAAATTACAGATAGCCCCACGAATTTGACTTTTTTCGAATTAAGGGTCGGAAGTTACAAATTTGCCCCTGTCGGAATATTAGATTTTGGCCTGAGCCAAACACCTTAACTTTTCATTATTTACACATTTGCCTCTAAACTATTTTATTTTACAAAATTAACTTTAATTTATTTCAAATTAACCACAAAAATTATAAAAACTTTAAAATGACCTAATAATTATTGTAAAAGAACCCCCAAACTAAGTTTTTGTTTCAATTCAGCCCCAAAAATAAAAAATGTTAAAAAAATTAAAAAGATGAAAAAAAACAAAGTCGGAGCTATTCCGGCAGGAGTTGTTTGAAGCTCCTAACCGGAGCTGTTAACCCTGGAACAGCTCCGGTCGGGAGCTGTTAACAGCTCCTATTTCACAGCTTCGATTGGAGTTGTAAACAGCTTCGGTCGGGAGATGTTAACAGTTCCTGCTAGAGCTGTAGCATTTTCGGTACCGGAAGTGTAAAAAGAAGACGAAGATGTAGAAAAAAAAAAAAGAAAAGGGAAAAGATAAAAGAAAATGAAGAAAATAGAAAAGATAAAAAGAAGAAAAGAAAAAATGAGTATAAAAAACTAAGGCCTTGTTTGGCCTAAGTTTTTTGAAAATTGAATAAGGATGAGGTCAAACATTTTCCGGTCTCTGGGGCTACATGTAATTGTTCAACTAGCGAGGAAGAATTCGTAAATAGGGTCTCCAACAGGGTGGTTCAATGTGATTTATCCTTATTTTTAATTTTATAGTAGAAAACCATCGGATTCATTCAACCATTCTTAAAAAAAAACTTACGAGAAAGTTCGGCTAATACTAATGAGTAAGTTCGAAACTCACTAGATTCTGCTCGATTAGATAAAGTTGAAGCCAAGGGGGTGGTGAAGTGGTAAAGAGTTAGGGTAATAAAGGAGAGGTGCAGAGTTCGATCCCCGACAGTAACGGAATTATAAGGTTGATTTAGGTGGGGAAAAATAAGGTGCGAAGTTTGTATAACATAATTAGTAGTAGTTGTATTTTCCGTTTAAAATAAATAAATAAGTAAATAAATAAATAAATAAAATTGAAGCCCAACTCATTTGCACCCCCTACTTGTAATAGTCGAATTCATCAAATTACAAAAAATTAAATAATTAGAAAAATATAAAATTGTTGAGTCAAATTGCAAATGAGCATTATAAATGGTAAATGGTGTTGTCTAATCCAAATAGATGGAGACAAAGTGACCTACCAATGGCGTAAGACTATTATTTTTGCATTGACCATTTTTGCCACTCATAGTCATAGTCATCATCCCTATTTGGTCATTTTCAATAATCAAGTTCAAGTCATTATTTTCTTGTAATTTCAACGGCTAATAGAAAATCATCATATTTATTTATTTATTTTTGGAATGAATACTAATGCATTCTCATTATCAAGTCAATACAATACAAATCGTCGATCTAAAAGACATGATCATTCCCGGCCAGTCATCAAAATAAACACAAAACGACACAAACAATACAAAGATCATCAAACTATCCGCTGGCCTGTGAATTATTGTAACAAAGGTTAGCCAACTTCTCATCCCCAATACATCGCATTTGCATCACTTCTTGTATTTCCGCTTCGATCCTCACATGAAAAGGTCGTTGGTTAAATACCTTCTCATTCCTATGTTTCCACACAATGTAAACAATTTCCGTATAAAGGCCATTTTCAGGAGTTTCTCCTTCAAATTTTTTCCTCTAGTATGTTTATCGGCCAAACCAAGTTCATCTCTAAACTTTTGCGGAGTGTGATTGGTTTTCAACCATTGTACCATTCGTTCCCAAACTATTCAATTGTTATTACAATCAAAGAACAAGTGATCCACACTCTCACTTTCACCACAAATAACACATTTATCATCATTAGCAATATCCATTGCCAACAATCTGTCCTTTGTAAATAATCTATTCAAACAAGCCATATCATAAAGTTACCTTTGAACATGGCCTAGATTTGTTGTCGAAGAACAGTTTACGCCATGAGACATGAGGTTTTTCATCTTTGAGTTCCAGATATATCGATCTGGTATCAAAATTTTCAGCCAGCCGTGCAGAAGTCCATGCTGCTATAACTGTATTGTTTTGTCTCTGACGTGCATAATCCTTTTGAGCAGCCATGAACAGTTAGTGGTCTGCTCAAAATCCTCCACTCCAACTCCTTCAAGTAATAACCATGGAGCAATCTCACCAACAAGCGATCTATCATATTTAATAGTCAATTTATAAATTGCTTGACAAGATAGCGTAGGGATAAATTAAATGCAACTTATCTTTTCCTCGACATTGTTCAATTTTTTTTTTCTTATGACGTTGGAAACTCGCAGCCTAGCCCTTTGGGTGCGCACTTGTTAAACCCCACGAGCCTACACAATAGCCTGCAAACAACGTAAGCCAAGTTACACCGCAACAAGTTGGAACATGCTCGACTAATTGGTTCAGAACATAGTCTTGTAGATATTTTTTTCCTTTAGTTCACCTTAAAGAGTGCTAAGGTGAAACTATAAAAATGTATACGCTTGATGTTGAATGAACGCTAACTTTCCAAAATCTCTGTATTTGAATCTATCATATACTTTGATGACACACGGTCTTTAATTATATTCTATATCTCGGACGATCATTCTCCCTTTTTTAGTGCTAGTTTTTTAGTGATAATATGTACCGGAAGATGGGTAATCCGTTAAAATTATAACCGCAATTCGTTCAACATTAATGGGTGTGGACCTGGATTCCATGATATCTTTTGAAACATTTGTAATTATTGCGGTCTATAACCATATATACACACTTCTAGGTTCTAAACTTCTAATCAATCAAACAACTCCGACAAAAAACAAATGCTACATAGAGTCCTCCGCAGGATGGGCGAACATCAATGTCATCTCCGATTCTGCACGTGTAGAGTTGATAATGGCTTCCCCTAGTCCATACATATAATCAAGAAAACATTTATACTCTTAAATTAAAAAACTTAACTATTTAATTTAAAACTTGGCATGCATCATGCATATATAAATATTAGCATGCCTTCATTCAAACTCCCCACATTCTCCCATTCCTCTTCTCCACTCTCTTAGCACCACCACACTCACTCTTCTCAAAGATCACATTCATATTCTAAATTTATTCAGAGTATCATACTATTAAAAAAAAAAAAAACAAAAAAAAAAAAAAACAATGAGACAATATGAACAATTAGTTCTTCCAAGAACAAGTAGCTGCAATAGCTCTACAAAAATCATCTCAACAAGTACAAATTTCTTACCAACATCATCATCATCCTCCGCCACACCGGACCGCTCCATCACCACCTTCCGCCACCGGACCGGTCTCACCATCACCACCTTCCTCCGCTCCCTCATTTCCATCTTCACCTTCCCATCCCTCCTCCCAACCTACAAATGGCTCACCATCCCCACCTCCATCACACCCTCCCTCGGCCGAAAAGTCACCGGGACTTTGTTCGGCAACCGCCGTGGCCTTGTAAGCTTTGCAGTTCAGCTAGACCCGCGAGCTGAACCAGTCTTCATAATCGAGTTCGCTGTCTCCACGTCCTCTCTAGTGAAAGAAATGTCATCTGGGCTTGTGCGTATCGCGTTAGAGTGTGAAAAGGTGACGCCCACTCGCCGCCAAGGAGGCGCGTCAGTGGCGCGTGGGAAGTTGTTTGGAGAGACGGGGTGGACGATGTATTGTAACGGGAGGAAGTGTGGGTACGCGCCAGCTAGGGCGTGTAGTGAGTCGGATTGGCATGTTTTGAGTACGGTACGGAGTGTTTCGGTCGGGGCGGGGGTGATTCCGGTGGTGGAAGATGGGCGGAAGGAGAGTAGCGAAGGGGAGTTGTTGTATATGAGGGCCCGGTTCGAGAGAGTGGTAGGGAACCGGGATTCGGAGGCGTTTTATATGTTGAACCCGGATGGGAATGGTGGACCGGAGTTAAGTATTTTCTTGTTGAGAATTTGAATTTTTTTTTTTCTACTTTTAGTTGGTTTTATGATTGATGGTTAGTAATCATGAATACTTGTAATATAAGGGTCTTTTTTATTTACATGCTTGTGCTTTTGGGGGCTGTTGTAATTGTTAAAGTCGACATGTAATGGTCCAACGAATATGATGATGTGGTTTTACTTCAATTCTCCAGTTCCAAGTTTTAACAAGTGACCCCTTATGTTTTCATTTGTTCTTGCATCACACTAATCAACTATGTACTTCTATTGTTCTACACTAATTGTGTTAATCATCATCTAACTGTAATTAGTTAGAATGATGCTTTATTAAAATCCATCGGAATCTGTGGGAATTCAACACCATCAGTTCTAATCTATGGAGCATCAATACCTTACAAGAAAATAATATCCTCTAGTTGAATTTGATATCGATCAAATTCTACAGAACTGGCAACATCATTAGCTAGTAAGTTGAGTTGAGATGCTACAAAACTTCAAATTATGAGTTCGAGTGTCACCCTCGATATCTAACTCTTTAAGCCATCTAATATCTTTACCCACATATTAACATATATTTTTCATATTTTTCATGGCGTACTTTGTACTCACTCGTGAATCACATATGAATTTTTCAATGGTCCGCACACCCTAAAATTACCAAAGATCAAGCACGATCCATCCTAAAACTACCAAGCACGCTTTATCTCACATATTCATTGGCAGGTCTAAATGAAACAACACACACATATTCGATGAACTTTCTAAGTAAATAATGTAAAATTTTGAGGGACGTATTTAGATGGAGACCAATTCTTAATTGTTTGTTAATTGAGAAATCTAAGTATACAAGTATATATTCGTTAGCTATAAAATGAGAGTTACAATTTGATATATTATACGTTCAAAAGTCAAAACGGATCTTGGGTTAGTGATATGAATAATTGCTCATAGTTGAAATGGTAGAGTGAGGTTTGTTCCACATTGAGAAAATGAAAAAGGTTTCACTTGAGCTTATACTTGGGATTCTAAATGTATGGTTAAATATCTCTGAGATGTACTTGTACATGCCTTGAATTTGTTGTTGAAAGAAAGTTTAAACAATTCTTCTCTTCTGTAATTAATTTCTTTTGTATCCATTTTATTAGCTTATAGCAATATATTACAAATTGGTCTATTTCTAGAAAGAACATATATAGTATATAGGGAGGAGTCAGGGTGGACATTCTCTGGGGTGTCCGTTCCCCTAGAATTTAAAAAGAATTTTTTTTAGTTAATATTTTTTAATTTTCAGAGTTTGACCCCCGAACCTTCGAAATACACTTATATATGTAATTTGGCCTCCCTAAACTTCAATGGCTCGGCCCCTGAATTATATACCTAACATTTTGGTTTATCACACTTTTATATCTTTATATTTTATCTCGTTTTAGCCTCACATCTCATGTGCATGCAATTGCAAGGGATCAAGAATTACATAATACATATTACTGCATTCCAGATCTGGATAGTTCATAACTGGAACAAATATCTGGGTAGATAATTCCGCCAACTTGAGATATTTTCAGATACGTACATCTGGTAGATAATTTTAGATATTTGCAACAAGACAACTATCTTTAACTAATGACAGATCAAGAACCAAGCTAATTAGCAGTCAACTTAATTGAGATCTAAACTGAACTTATATTTTAATCTCCTGCGCCGATAGCTAGTTAGCTAGAGGCTTATATATTCTGAATTTCTGATATGATATGTAGGTTAGCTTGTCCATTCATAATATAATTAACATCTGAAACAGGTGATACTTAAGGAAGAATATTACCATCCTGGAAATAATCCCTATTTCAGCACATGGACAGTCCAATTAGGGAACCATGAGCAAATAAAAGCTATATTTTGGACTTATATAATTAAAATCTTGGAAAGATATTTATATCATGGAGATACTCTCTTACAAATTTTATAATTGACTTTTTCGAACCAACGACTGCAAGGTCATTTTTTTTTTTTTTTAGCATGAATAAATTTTTGGACTGCAAGATAGTTCTAAATTATATCGAAACAAAATATAATGAAATTATATTGTTAAATTAAATGAAATATACTTTCATAATATATTTGTATTATATATTGTTAAAATTCATTCTTTAGATATAAGTTTCATTTTGGTTATTGATTGACAGAATTGCTTTTTATTTATCTTCATTTGCATTTTGGTAAAGTTCAGCAAACTACAAAATTATCCAATTAATTAATTTCAATTTAAAATTGATCAAATGAGCATGTTTGCATAATAAAATACTAAAATTGAATTACATTCACAAACCCTTCGTTCAATTATAAGCTTTTTGATTGCTTTCTCTCGGATTAAGAAATAAAATAATAATAATAATAATAATAATAATAATAATAATAATAATAATAATAATGATAATAATAATAGCTTATGTGAATTATTATTACAAGTTAAGAAGATCGTAATTGAACGCCAAAACTAGAAAGTCAGGAAAATTTAAATGGAACGTGGGAATACTAAAATTGGACATTGTGTTATTCATACACGAAATTAGTGTTACAGGTACTCAAATTGCATAAGTTATACAGTAACAATGAAATACATAGGTAGACAATGTCTCCATAAGTATTAGAATCGGATGGTAGTGACATGACATGGTACCGACAACAAGGTACCAAAACTGAATTTTAACCTTCAAATTTGAGTGAACCAAACATTATCGAGATTATACGTGTATACTAAATCTGTCAACTTAGTAAAGGTACAGTAGTACTAAGATCAAAACAATTATTATTATTATTATTATTATTATTATTATTATTATTATTTTTTTTTTTTTTTTAAACGGTAAAGATTACACTACTCCTATAGCACCACCACCTTATGACTCTCAGGGATCAAACCCTACACCTCTCCTTCTCCACTCCAGTTCCATTCTACTGCAACACCTTATAACTCAAAAGCACGAACAATATAACGTATTGAATATGAGATTAAAAAGCAGCATATAACAATATCATCTAAAAGTGAATTGACATTTTGCTTTGTCTGCCGAGAAGCGCTTCAAACAATCATGCTATGAAACTAAACCACTGATGGATGGTATTAAGTATTAACAATCTCGAAGCTCCAAAAACTATATGTTGCATGAGGAAACAAATCCCTCAGCAAATTTGAACTATTCTTCATGTACAGTCTTACACACTGTTAATCGGAAAATACAGGGTACAAACCAAAATTGAATGGCCAGTTATGCATCATGCATGGCAAAAAATCTACATCACGTCTTGGTTTTACTCTCAACCAATGCTCATTTGTTTGCCTCAATGAAATCCCTGTACTCTTTCTTCATTTTCACACCCGATACAGTCCTGCAGTTCCAGTAAAATATATTCAGTGTGCTCAGCTTTCATATTTCTAGCCTCATTTTATCAAGAGATAAGTTATTGGCATGGAGAAGCTGAAGTTATTGTAAAAGAAAAATAAATAAAACCAAAAATGCATGTCTATCTTGCGTTTTACTAATGGAACCAACCTGATCATTTCCTTATTTTTGAAAAACTGCACACAGGGTGTACCCATGATTCCAGCAGCCTCAGCAATTTCCGGATCTTCCTCGATGTCAATCTCAACAAAATGGACATTCTGGTCAAATTCGTCTATTACCTGCACAAATCCCACAAGTCCTTCATGAGTGACTTGCTCATAGTAAGACTGAACTTAGGAGAGCTGTGTGTAATGAACTGTAATATCAGGCCCCTTTGTGCAATTTTAATACAAACTTCAGAGGGAGAATTTGAATTTTCATTCTGATACTCTGATAGCTAGACGCTCACGTTCAGGTATTGAAGTTTTGCTATATACTGAGACAAACACTAGAACGTTTAAGCAGTTGACCAATGTTTTTGTTTCCCTTAGCTATGAAACTATTTTCTTACATTAATGAAAAATGTACATTAGACTCGGAACATGATAAATGATAATTGACCATGACATTCTGCAAGAACTTTGTCGCATGAGTCATGAAGACAAAAAACACAGGCAGTTACAAATGTATACCTTGCTAAGAATTGGTTTCAGAGTCCTACAAGGGCCACATGTTGGTGCTGTATATAGTACACACACAAGCCTTGGACTGTTATGGTATAGCTTTCGAAGAGCATACTGCATCAACAGAGAAGCAAGTAATTTAGAAAACCATATGTAATGTTAACAACGCCAGATTATGTAAAGATATAAGAGATCATACCTGTCCCCGGTGCTTTGTCAGAGTAATATCAAAGTGTTCATGCACATCGCTTTCTGTTGGTTCTTTCTTAATCTCTTCAGTTGCTGGCTGTGTAAGTTCAGCAGGGTAGAAATGAGAGAGATACATTAGCGTGGGTTAAATAAAAGATAATGAGCTTTTTTAGTGTTAATTTTCCAAATTTTATTCAATATACCATGTCTTCAGCTTGAGTTAATAGTAATATTGTTAAACTGCAGGAATATGGAGGTGTTACCATTCTTTTTTCCTCCAGTTATGTTCAACTGTTTCTTTTTTTTTTTCTTTTTTCTTTTCTGTTGAAGTAGAATTTTTCTGTGAACAAAATGTTCGAGATTCCTCAGTTTCTTTTTAGCTTAAATCATATCAAAGAAAAAGGCCGGCAAAATTTTGATGTGAAAAGAAGCAAATGCATGGGGGGTGGGCGAGTAGAAATAAGTGTTAAGACTGCAAGAAGTGGGAAAAATAAAAAATCACATGCCTGGTGAAATTCAATCAGTAGATTTGTGCTTGTAAGATATCTTTCAACTGAGAGGGCTGCAATGCACCCTGATCCAGCTGCAGTTATTGCCTGTCTCCATTCGTGATCCTAAAAACAATCATAAAAAATCAGATACTGACCAAAGTTTCGGCGAAACCAGACATGATGGAAATTTTGGTACTAAAGGAGCATTTGTAGTTGCAAAAAGAGGTACAAGATTTACAGTATATTTTATATGGAAAATTGGTACTTGGTAGTAAAGGTTCATATGTAGTTAGAGATAGTACAAGATTTTCGGTATTTTACCTGTACATCTCCAGCAGCAAATAAACCCTCTACTGAAGTTTTGGCAGAACCTTCCTCGACTAACACGTAACCAGCTTCATCAAGATCAACTTGGCCTTGCAACAATTGGCTATTTGGAGAATGACCGATCCCATAAAACAAGCCTTTCACTTCTAGAACAGACTCTTCCTCTGTATCTGTCTTTCTCACCAGAATTCCTGACATCTGCCCTTTTGTGTTGCTGACAACATCCACAGGTTCTGTATTGAAGTGGACGGTGATGTTTGGGTTGTTAAAGACTCTGAAACATTCGCCATAATCAACCTGTTAACAAACATCCAGGGAGTTGAAACTTAAAAAATATTGCTCATCAGTAGATGAATCGACCTGAAATGACAGCCAGGAAAATACATCTAAATTAGAGATCAGCAAAGATCGTTTTCTTTTAAGCTACTCGGTAGTTTAAATGAGTGGTGATACATTCATCAGAAGTATTTTCCACGTGCAAGTGATAAGAAGTAATTTGGTAGGCAGAAAGAAGAGGACATGGAACAAAGAAAAGAGACAGAAAAGGATTTTTTTTAAAGTCTTTTTTCTCAAAACTACTGCTCAATAATAACAAACCAAACAAACATCTTACAACACAGATTACAGAAGAGATCACATAAACAAGATATCGAGTCTTGTTTCATTTACATTTCTCAGGTCAACTAAACAAAAGAGGATCTAAATTGCGGTATCAGATCTCAAGTACCACTTAAGTTTATCAGGCATCAGACTTCGTACGATTCCGTGCCACATCTCCTTCTACAGTGGTTGGGTACTTGGGTGTAGAACAAGTAAATAGAACGCATCAATTTAAGGTATCCATCTCTATCCTTACAAAAATGGCTCCCTCCGTCCATTGGACATCTTCTCATTTTATTTGGAATTGCAAGAATGGAATATGCCAATATGGGAAACACTTGACCAGACGGAGGGAGTATACTTACGAACTTAATGAAATAATCTACATAATTTACATATTTGATGATGGAGAAAGTATTTTCACATATCACATCTACTGTAATGCCATGCTAGCACGCACCGTCAAATACGGAATACTGCCAAGTATTCAGAAGTTGCTTCAGTTGTAGATTCTTGCCTATGCCCTATCCAAGGTTGGTTCGAGACATAATTTAAATAGGATTTTTCTAGGAGCTTTTATTTATACAATCAAAGGAAAGAAATGCTGAAAACAGGTCACAACAAAAGAAGACAATCTAAAAGGATCATATAGTGGCATGTGCAAAACATGAAGAGAAAAGAAGAGAAAGATACACATACAAACATATGTGTAACTTACCTATCTTGCATTGCTTTTGATGCCCTTAGTTGGTCTCTACGAACAAGGAGGTGGACATGGCGAGCATACTTTGTCAAGTATACTGCTTCCTCTGTAGCTGTATCACCTCCTCCAACTACAGCAAGGACTTGACCTTTAAACAGTGGGGATGCTCCATCACAAATTGCACATGCACTGATTCCTCTACTCCAAAATTCATCTTCCCGGGGCAAATTCAGCTTCTTAGCAGTGGCGCCAGTGGCATAGATGATACTGTGGCATTTTACCTGAAAAGAAAAGTAAAAAGTATTTTTATACAAGCGATAAATGTAACAACACAGCTACGCAACGTCCATTACGACAGAATAGGTGAGACTTAGAGATACAACAAGAGAAAAAGTAATCATGGACTCAGACATAGTTTCAACTGTATATGTTGAACCATATGCATACTAAAATCATATGCAATATATTGCTTCACTCAGTATAGTTGACAATCTGCATTACACAAGCAGTTATTGTATACTGGTTTTAGGCCAAACATGAACATTATTAAGAAGCTATAAGATAATACACTGCAATTTTACCTTGAAAAAAAAAAACTATCTACTTTTATACTGTAGCAAGCAATAATGCAAGTCAGAATTAAGCAGGGCCAATACAAACAGAATAGATGACAGTTGAGATACAAGTGGAGAAAAATGTATCCTGGACTCAGACATAGTTGATTCTTTGACTGAATACGTTGGACTACACACACACACACACTATAACAATATGCGATATATGAGTTAATTAGTCCACACTAGCATCTGCATTACACGTGCACTTAATGATTAATAAGCCAGAAGACACAGTAACATGTGGCACTTTTAGTATTGCAAGGTAACTACATCATAAAAGCATGCGGAAAAAAAAAAAAAGGAAAGAAAGAGAGGGAGAGATGAAGGTGATTAAATTTATGTTAAGGAAAAATTATGAGGAATTCGTTGTTTCCTCATTTTTTTTTTTTTTTTTTTTTTTGGTTGTCTTTTTGGCAAACAAACTCACAGCCACTACACTCCAAACATAGTCAGAATTAAAATCTTGTTACTTTGTCCATCTCAAGGATTCTGAAGGTACAGTATGGGGTGCCACAGATTTCGGGGCAGGGCCAGGAATACTAAATGATACTGCAAAAATGAGGAGTCTGAGGGAAATCTGACCTTGCGTTCACTGCTTTGCACTGTAAACGGGCTATTTTTAACATCAATGAACTCCACGTCTTCTTGAAATAATTCAGCTCCCCAGCGCTCTGCTTGTTTTTTCATCCTATTGAAATTAACATAAAAACAACTTATCAGACTACTACGAGTGCATATGAAGTTGAGTCAACACTATTTTCAGAGTGCTATTATACCTATCCATTAAGTCAGGGCCTGTTATTCCATCCGGAAATCCAGGAAAGTTTTCCACTTCAGTAGTAGTCATTAGTTGTCCCCCCGGGACGCCACCAACTTGAAATCCCTCAAACACAACAGGCTTTAAGTTGGCTCGAGCAGCATATATCGCTGCCGTGTATCCAGCAGGGCCTGATCCTATAATCACTACATTCTCAATATCCGGAGCTGCAAAGGGAAGGAAATGACTTTTAGGAGATACTAAACAGACAATGGAATTGCAACAAAGAACACTCTATATAATATTCTATCAGTTATCAAAGTTTCAAAATCCTCTCAGTGGTCCAAATCATAAGCACATTGTATGAATAAGAGATCATGCTGAAATCCATGGGATCACATAGTTCATTACTCAACTGCTATTCAATTTCCGCAGCCGAGGAACTTCATTCACAAGCAATGAAATACAAATACAAATTAGCAAACAATGAACTGTCAGAACACCTTTTTGTTCAAACCATTATTAGCAGCATAAAGTGCACCTAATAACACCCCGTACTACAATTTCAAATCCCTTCTCCATAGAATCAAACTGACAAGAATATGGTATGTATCCAACGGCATCATGACAAATGCCACTCCATGAACCTAAACAATCAATATCCACAGCTGACAAACTTAACTCACAGACATTAAAATTTAAAAACAACATAGCAAGTTAGCAACTCAACCCTCTGTCAAAACTCAAAACACATTCATTCATTAGTTCAATCACGAGTTCACCTAATATAGCCTAGGCTAAGATTCCAATTTCCTTCTCCATAGAACCAAATTCACAAATACGTATGTCGTAAATATACAGAGGTGTCATGCTAAATGCCAAAAAATCATGCTGCTCAGCTGACACTCAATATCCGTAAACGACAAACTTAATATACAGCAAAACACATTCCTTAATTGATAGCTGCACGTAAATGTCTGAGTAACAGTCCACAATAGGATTCCAAATTATCTTCCCCACAACCCCAACAAACTTTAAGAGGATGTCATGCTAAACGACATGAAATCGTCTAGCTCTGTTGACATTCAATACCCACAACCACAACAAACTTAACTAACATACAGTAATATGACATAGCCTCCATCAGAACACAATTCATTCATTAATAGCTGTATGGAGTTCTCCTAATAACAGAATATACTGAGGTTCCGATTTCCATAATCAAATTACAGACAGATGGCAACTATAAGACAACGTCATGCTAAGCAACATGTAATCATGCAGCTCATCGACAACCAAAAAACTCCATATATGAGCATACAAAACTCAAATACCACATAATGACAAATTTACTAAAACAGATTCCCCATCAGTCATCATAATAGCACAGATTTTACTTAATCACACTTTGCAGTAAAATTTCATTCTCCAACGATCGACTTCATTCAGCATAATCAGACTTGACTAAATTCACACAGAATACTACTCAATCTCCATAACTTCATTTAAGAGCATACGAAATTGAATACTACAACATATCAACTCAACACACACCATTGAAACACATTCAATCGTCACAGCAACAATTTCAGCTAATCACACTTGGAAGCAAAAATTTAATTCTCCAGCAATCACATTCACAAACAGAATGCAAAGAAATCCACACAAAAATTACGCAAGCATAACTGGTATCCAATCTCCACGACATACGAACATTGTTGATAACCATTTGAACCGAAACACATCTCAACAAGTCAACACACATTTCGTTCAGCAACAGTAGCATGTAAGAGGTAAAACACAGAAACTACAACATAGCGACTCAAACACTCCATCAAAACATTCAGCTGATTCATAGCAGCACCGATTTCACCTAACGCTAAAAATCCAAATCAACACACCAAAAAATCACGCAATAAGCATAAACAGAATTTCAGTAAAATCAGCACAACCGATATTAACTGACGAACTTCATTCGCAGCAATCGAAAGCAGGTTAACACACATTCCGTTCATCATTTTATGACCTGAAGAGCTGGTGGTCTGTTCGGCGGAGATACGGAAGCGAGTTGAACGGCGGCGAGAGGAGTGAGGGGAGCGGAGGAAGATAAGATTGGTGCGGCGGCGAGAAGGAATGAGGGAGGTGGAGAGAGTAGCCATGGCTGAGGAGGTTGTAGGAGGGAGCAAAACGATGGCGTTTGTGGTTAGCTTGGTGGTTGGTGGCGTAATGGCCATTGGTTTGGTTTTTCGGAGGATACGATAGAGATGATGGATGAGATATCCTCCTCTCCTCTAACACTCTAGTCTCACTCACTCACTCAAAACTCATAAACCAAAACCACAACAACGCTCCTTTGTTTTCATCTTTCTTTCCCTCTTTGCGTCCTTTTTCTAAAGATATATTAATAGTATTACCAACGAGGGGAAATAATCAAATAAATAAATGTATTTTTTTTAATTTTTATTATTTTTTTATATTAATGAAAAATCTTGCATAAATATAAGGGTTATTATAAAAAGGGAATTTTACATACTAACCCCTACTAGACACTCTAATTACGTCTAAACCCCTCTTAGTCAATTTATTACATATGTGTCCAAAATAAGTTGCTTCCGTTGACCAACATACTGATTACTGTTCATCAACTTTGATCCAAACGCGGTCTTACCCATTTGTCTCTACTATTTGGGCATATTCCGTATTTTAGCTCATTTATTATTTTTTCCCAAAAACCCTACTCTCCCTTTACCCGCGCTCTCTCTTTACCACCGTTAGGTAGCTTCAATTACCACCCAAAATCCAACCATAATCGGCCGGAAATTCTCAGTTTCTACACATTATCAACACCGGAATGACCCAGGGGTTGAATGTTGGTGTGATTTGATCGATTTTCGACACAAAACGGCGACTGTTTGCAAGGTAAATTTTCTTTCAAAATTCTTCGCGATTATTTGTTCTATAGTGTGATTCATGAATGTTATATCACGTATTTGTATGCCATTTTGTCGAATTTTTGTTCGATTTACGGAATTCTAACACCTAGGGTTTTTCTGCGTTTTTTGATGAATCTCTGCCCTTGTTTTTTCCTTGTTGTTGTATGGCAGTGAATATGGAATGGTTTAATGTACGTATTCACTATGGGGATGACAGTTTCACTTTGGTTGATGTTAACCCACAGAGGTTTTCTTATGACAAACTGGTAGCAAAAATTGATGAGTATGTGCTCAGTAAGATTGAGTCTACACATACATTGGCTTTCACTTTGTATGCTGAGTGTGAGAATGGTGGAGAGGCCTTACATATATTATCTTACTTCAATGTGAAGCAAATGTTTGAAAAGAACAGTGCAAACAGGGAGGTAGAGATATACATTACAGTTGAGGAGATTGAACCACTTGTTGTAGATATGTCAGCAGAAAAGAAGAAGAGTAAGGGTAAGATGAGGGATGACATTGATCCACTGTTTGAGGTCTCTATGTCAGATCCACCACCAAGTGTTAGAAAGAGGTTGTTCAGGTCTTGCAAGTCAAAACCACCCAAAACACCTAGGCAATTCCCCAAAGACCCTGCTTCTGTGATTGATCTAACAGAAGATTATGAGCAACCACTTCCCACCCAGTCTACCCAAGAAGTTCCTATCTCAAAAAAAGAGCCTATAAATGACCCCCCTGTCCATGTAACTCCACAAAAAGAGCCTGAAAATGCCCCCTGTCCATGTAGCTCCAGAAAAAAAGACATTGAATGATTCCCCTGTCCACGTAACTCCAGAAAAACAGCCTAACTTTGATGATTGTTACATCCCCCTTCCTGATACTCCAAAAGAGGTGCCAAATTATGTAGACAATGTTAGTGGTATGGATTGGGAGGATGTCTTGAATGCTATGGGTGGTTCACAATCTGGTTTGGATGGTTTGGAGGAGGAAGAGAGGACAAAATCACCTAAACATCATGGTGCTCCTGATGTAGAAGATGAGGATGATGATGATGATGGCCATGGTGTAGACGGTGAGGATGATGAATATATGGACTGGGAGAATGATGATGGTCCTGGTGTAGAGGATGAGGATGATAGAACTATGGACTGGGAGGATGATGCCCCTAAGGGAGGTTATTTGCATGAAAGTGAAGATGAAGAATTGGAGTTTAAGAAGTGTGTGCCTGATGATGAATATTCTGAGAGTGATGGGGATTCTGACTACACTCCAGATGCTGATGAGGGTGAGGGTGCAGATACTACTGGTGCAGATACTACTGATGCAGCTACTAATGTCCAACATGAGGGAAATACTGTGCAGGAGGATGAATCTGGTGGGGGTGAGTATCCTAGTGATCATGACTTGAGTGCTGATGGAGATGAACAATGGAACTGTGATGAGTTCAATGAGAACAATATGGAATGGGATAAAGAGTTTGAGGTGGGAGACACATTTGCTAGTGTGGATGATCTCAGATTGAGAGTGAAGGAGTATGCATTGAAAAAGGTTTTACCTTGAACAGATTGAAAAATGAAAAAGAAAGGTACATAGTCAGATGTGTTTCTTTCAAAAGAGGATGCCCATGGAGACTCCATGGGAGTGTCATGGATGATAATGTTTCCATCATGGTGAAGAAGTATGAATTTACACAGATGTATTAGAAGGGTTGATCCTAGAGAAGCTGATTCTAACTGGTTAGCCAAGAAAATAGTAAAGGAGTTACATGAGCACCCTGGCAAATCTGCCAAGAAATTGGAGGGGTGGGTGAATAAATTGGTTGGTTCCAAGGTTCCCTATATGAGGGTATGGAGGGCAAGAGATAAGGCAATTGAAATAATAGGCGGGAACCCTGAAAAGGCTTACCAAATGACACCTAGGTATATGAAAATTGTGCTAAAAACCAACCCTGGCTCCATACTTGAGTTGGATACTGTACCTCAGATTGGAAGGGCACCCCAATTCAAAAGACTATTATGTGGCTTGGAGGCATTGAAGACAGGCTTCCTGAATGGATGTTCACCATTTCTTTTCTTCGATGGTTGTCATCTCAAGGGTAGATATGGCGGGGTTCTCTTGAGTGCAGTGGCAACAGATGCCAATTGTGGCATCTTTCCGGTTGCTTGGGCTATAGTTGAAATAGAGTGCAAGGAGTCTTGGGGGTTCTTTCTCCACTGCCTGGAGATGTTTATAGGTCCATGCGAGGCTGATAAGCACTGGCATTTCATGGCTGACCGCCAAAAGGTGTGTTTACAGTTTTCCCTTTATGTATATATGAATTTGTGTATGCTATACAGTTTTATTATTGCTTTATGCATTTATATATGGGATATGTGTATGTTATATGAATTTGTGTATGCTATACAATTTTGTTTACAGTTTTCTCTTTATGTAATAGGGTTTGGTTCCAATTATAGAAGAAAAGGCATCCAATGTCATCAATAGAAAGTGCGCAAAACATATCTACAACAACTTCAAATTGAAGTGGTCAGGTATGTTATTGAGAAAACACTTTTGGCATGCCTCCACTGCATATACCAGGTATGGTTTTAATAAGGTTATGGAGAAGATCAAGGCAGCTAGTGAACCAGCTTACGATTGGTTAATGGACATCCCATTGGGTCACTGGGCTAGGCACTCATTTGATCCCACTCCAAAGATAGATCATGTTACTAATAATTGCAGTGAGAGTTTTAACTCATGGGTTAGACCTGTGAGAGAGAACTCAATTCTGAACATCATGGAGGTAAGAGAATTAGCTCATATACATTCATATTCATTTACTGCCACTGTCATATGGAGGTACTAACATGTAATTGTTTCAGGGCTTGAGAAAACAGGTTATGCAAAGGATAAATTTGAGAAGGCAAAAGGGAACTGCTTGTTCAACTACTTTGATGCCAAGGGTGCTTAAGAAGATCAATGACACATATGATCAGTCAAGGAAACTCACCTTGCTGACAGGGGATTATCCAGACTTTGAGGTCCAAGATTACAACTACACCTTTGTTGTTAATCTGGATAAGAAAACATGCAATTGTAACAGATGGGACTTGAGTGGAATACCATGTAGACATGCATGGGTGGCTATTACTTTCCAAAGGGATGATCCTGAGAAATATGTTAGTGAGAATCACAAGACAGAAGTCTATATGAAGGCTTATAGTGTGAAGATACATTCAGTCCCAGATCAAATCTTTTGGCCTGACAACTTAACAACTGATGAATGCTCACCACCTGTGATTGAGAAGAAGATAGTAAGGCCTGCAAAAGTAAGGATCAGGCATCCATCAGAAGGGGGGCATTATAGAAAGGTGGCAAAGGAGAAGATGAGAAGGCCACCCAAGTGTTCAGCCTGTGGCTCAAGGGGTCATAATTGCAGAAGCAAAACATGCCCTGCATTGGTACTCATTACTACTTCAAATATGAGTAATACTATGTATATTTGTGTACTTAATATCTGGTTTGTTTTTCTTTATTTTATTACACCAAAACAATGAAGGTGGTGGTGGTGTTACTGATGAACAAGGACAGGAGGAACAAGTCCCTAATGATGTAAGTGTGGTATTGTGTTAATGGTGCTTATATGGTGAATTGTATTGTGTTATTGTGTTAATGGTGGTTATATGGTGAATTGTATTTCTGTGAATGATGTTTTCTGTGATTTATGTGATTGACGTTCTTGGGTGAATGGTATTGTAGAATCCGGATGTTAGCAAGAAGAGAAAAATGAATGATGGTGCTGCTGTAGCTGGGAAGAAAGCAAGTGGCTCAAAGGCAGCAGCTGGGAAAAAAGCAAGTGGCTCAAAGCCAGCAGCTGGGAAAAAAGCTAGTGGATCAAAGGCAAAGGGAGATGGAAGTGCTGGAAAGAAAGGAGCTGCAGATACTGGAAAAGGTGGATCAAAGGGAGCTGGAACATCTGGTAAAGATGGAGCTGGAGGAAAGGCAAAGGGAAAGGGAAAGGGAAAGACTATTTAGTTGGGTTCTCTATGTTATTGGATTCTGAACCTCTTCCCTATGTTTATTTTTGGCTTCTAATCTTTGATAACAGAATGCAACTGAATGCTTAGTACAATCTGCCAGCTCTACTCTACTGGCTTGTTATTAAACTCCATGAAATGTTTAGTACAATGTTTTGAATTGCTCTACTCTAGTGGCTTGTTATTAAACTCCATGAATTGCTTAGTACAATGTTTTGAATTTCTCTACTCTACTTGAATGCCTTACATATTTGAACACATAAGTACACAACTAATAGGCAGAGATTCAGGCAAATTAGTTGCCTGAATGTCTTCCATTTATCATCACTACACTGTGATCTTGGATCCTTCTCCTTTGTAGTTGATGTTCTTGTTGATGTTGCTTGAGCTTGACCATGTTGAGGCACTCTTTGTGGTATATACTCCCATAGCAATTCGGTTTCCAGAATTTCACCACCATGCGAAGGAATATTTTCTTGATCGTTAGCCCATTCCGACCATCCATGTAGCCCGCATCGCCAATAAAATCTCCCTTCGATTCCTACCGATAGCACCGTACGCTTTTTACACCCTTGAATCTTGCAAAATGGACGAAGAATAACAGAATCAGAATTATTGCTCATTTTTTGTTTACACTAAAAAGGAGTAAATTTGTGAATAATGCAACCATAACATTGTTCATAAAATAGA